>LPNX010999245.1:0-161199 GCA_001517045.1 Pseudotsuga menziesii
CCAACCTACATTATGATTATTTGAACTTAGCAGCACAAAACTCCACCCATCTCTGCAATATAACTAACCATAAATGCTACAAGATATACTTCATCAAATGGTCTGCCATCGAGACTAATCAATATATTAATTTATAACAATGACAGTAAGTAATGCAAATGCAAAACCAACACGATTATCCTACAAACTTAAACCAGCCCTAGCAAGAATAAGAATAGCACAGCCTATGCCGCTCGCGGCCATGACAATTACATTGGTGCGGTCATGAAATCCGGGCACCCACGACAATCCTTCGTGCAGAGGACACCAATCAGCGCCATTGCTCATTATACCCATAAAGCTTCGAATAATGACCGCGGCACGGCCCTAGGGCTTCACGGTGGCCAACGATGGCGAATGCGCAGTGCGAAGGCTAAGACTAGGGCTCGAGGAAAAGGAAATCAAACGGCCGGACATCTATCATGGACAAACTGTGAAAAACCCCCCCCAAACGTTTCAAAGTCCACATCACAACAAGAAATAACCAGGTGCAGGCGGCATAACGGCCGCCTGCACCTTGTCTTCCCCTATCGCTATGGATGAACCAAAACATGGAGGTAGATGAAAACACGGCTTTATAAAAGGGAAAAACCCAATCCCTCCAACGGTAAAAGCTATTCCCCCCCAATAAGATAAAACGCGGGCGCAACTGCTGGGGAGAACGAAACTACCAACCCTAGCCGCGGGTAAAGAAGAACCCCGTTTACGAACAACGAAAAAAATAGGCCGTAAATTCTTCATTATTTTCACCCTAAGTAACCCAGCCAAAACTTTGAAAAGAAGGGCTTAAGCTCCTACCTGGCAGGATTGCACGAATGAATAGGTGACAGCGATGGAGTCCTTGACCAACAGTTGGACGCGGGTACCGGTACGAAGCTCCACACAACTCGCTAGCTCGACAATGCGACAGCTCGGACGCGATAAAACAATAAAAAAAAACAACCACGCGCCCCGTATATATAAAAAACTAGCACGTGCGATGAGTCAGATCAATCGGGCCGGATAGGAAAGTCTCGGCGGGCGACTCAACCTATCTATGCCCGCAACGGCGGGACACCCTCTTCACTCCACCACCCGCATCACCAAACCTAGGGCATACGCTTTAAAACGGGGTCGGGCGGCAACTGATTCATTTGTCGGGCGACCAGGAGTTTGGCGACCCCCGCAACGGCCGGTGCATCGGGGAAGCCAACATTCTCCATGGCGCCGCCAAACGTAATCGGCCATAAACCGCATCTCTAGATCTTTCATTGGACCGCAACGGCGGCAAGGGTAGAGTTCATCTCCCTCCGACGCGACATTAAGAACGCGCCCACAACTGTTATATAAAAGTCTACCACTCGCAACGGCAAGACGACAACCAAGAATGGAGGCAGGCCCGCAACGGCGGGGTGGACAAACAACCGGGTTCCTGCAGCCACCCGCAACGGCGGGGCGAGAAACAAAGGTCAGGTTTCGAAAGCCACCCGCAACGGCGGGGCAAAGAACGAAAATGAAGTTTCGGAAGCCACCCGCAACGGCAGGGAAAAAAAGATAAAGATGAGTTGAAAAGGACCCGCAACGGCGGATCGGCCAAAGAAGAAACCTCCCGACCCAAGAAGATTTTGCAATGAACACTTTAAGGGTTATGCAAAAAACAAGTAGAAGCTCAATTCAAAATGAAAACATGAAAACGATGAGAAACCAGCTAAGTGAAAGCACTCAAATTCCATGAAGGCACTTCGAAATCCATAAGTTGAACTCAAAAGGATGAAAACAAGAAAAGGACTGAACTAATCCAAAGCAAAGGAGGGTCCCAAATTTTTTTTTAGAAATTTGGGAAAACTGTTGCAGCTGCAACAACACTGTAATAAGTCTGAGTGATAAATATGCCTGAGTCAAAATATGGGGCACTACATTAACAATGATTTTAGGGGCGCAACCAAACATGACTATTTTTTAGTCCTTTCATTTTATAAGGACACACTGTCAAACATTTTCCAAAAATACATATCAAAGCTCAATAAAAAAAAATGAAAACTTTATGAATAGAAAGCTAACATAATTCTATGAAAGTTTTGTTTTTACTTAAAAGTGAAATTCTAAACCAAAATATCACTTTTGTTCGCCCAAAGTTGGAAAACATGAACAAAAACAGATTTATTTTCTCATAAGACCCCCCAAAATAGATACCCATCTTAATGGATTCACCCGAGGATATTTTCAAAGAATTATCCCGTCAATCTAAAACCAAAATAGCCATACCGAAGGGTGAAAAAGAGATTAACCACTCTATTGTCGAACCACTGACTGACCAAGAGAAGGAAGAAGACTATGAAGTTCACCTTCATATTAGTACCTTCACATCTGAAGACAACCTGACAGAAGAGAAAAACCCTCTTCAGATTGAAAATGTACCAACTAAACAACATGCCATTATATCGACAGAACATAACACTATTGTCCCAACTCAACAGCAGGAGGAGGAGGGAGAAGAACAGACAGATGAAGAAACTCATTTCGACAGACCTGAGTATGTTATGACAAAGGAGAATATGAAAAGAATAGCTAATGAGATATCAACTTCAAGAAAGAAGAAAACGAGTCAGGCATAAGGAAATGGGAAGTGGAAATGCATCCTTTAGGAGGAGTCAGAAGATGAAGAAGAATTACTTGCTACTGCTCCTGACATTTTGGAGGATGCCATACTGAACAAAGTATTTGTTTAAAAATAGTTCAAATAGTTCATCGAGTCAGGAGCGAAGCAAGGAAGACCTAAAAAGGTAAGAGTGTATACCCCTCCTGAAATAATTCCTATTGATTTGACACCAGAGTCCCCGTGACCTTACCCAGCTAGAATAACACCAGACTTGACTATCGCCATATCACCAATATACAAAGATATAATCCCTAGATCCCTCAAAGAAAAATTGATAAAGATGTTGAACTTCAGAAATTTATCAACAACCTACCACAACTATTCCGCAATGCCCAAAAAATCAACACCACCCATAAACTCACTGATTCGAGCTCTACCTGAAAAAGTCTCACCCAACAAACCAACCAAGTCTCACCACAGCCAAAAGTCATGGGACTTATCAGGTCCTCATTCATCTGAAACCCTAACAAAACATCCGAAGTTGCATTAGCCCAAATCTCATAATTCGCACCATCTATCCAGAAACCTTTGGTTAATGAGGCATATGAGGGAACAATTGATCTTGAAGGAAATGGTCACGCAACACTAGATGAAGAAATCACCAACCCCATGGAATCTGAATAAATCGACAACCCTTTCGAATTACAACCGGAAGTTGAAACTCCCATGCCGAAAAATAATCTTCCGACCACTCCATTAACTCCAAAACATTCGCCATCACCATCGCCACCACTACTAGAGTCCCCTCACAATATAGAACCACCATATTCACCACCACATGATGAAAAAATAGCTACAAGCCTCACCCATGAAATTCAGCCAGTTAACTTGGCCACAATAGAAGTTCAGTTGACTGAAAATCCTCCGACTGAAGAGAAACAAACAGAGTAGTAGTAAACATCATCATCAGTACCAACAGGACCAGTGGTGTCCCATCACTCTAAACACAAAAGAAAAATAAAATAAAAGAAGAAAAGAGAACAGCAACAGACACAACATGTACCAATAATTATCCACCTTCATCAACTAGGGTCGACTACTGCAGTTGACACACCAAAACTTAGAGATGGAGAACTGTACCAACTATTGGGAGCACTCAATAAGGAGGCTGCAGCAAGAAATCAAAACATAAGAGAAACGATAGAAAAACTTCAAGCAGAACAAGTCGAATTCCTGACCAAATGCAGGAATCTCACACAAACAGTTATACTAGGAATAACAAAGACCGACATCGACAAACCATTGTAGAGATCATACCAGATGTTGGAAAGTGTCGTGTTGAACCTTCAGGCACAAATGCAGGCCAAGAAAGATGAGAAAAAAGGAGAGACCTCTTCTCTACTAAGACATCAGTACACATCATTTTCAGAAGCCCACAAAGTACTATAGGAGCATTTGGATGAGTCTATCACTATAGAAGAAGTACTATGAAACTAGTATACTTATTATGGCCAGGTATTCTAGCAGGCTTGAGAGACTCGGGAACACATCAAATCATTATAAAATCAATAAGTTATAGAGGAAGAAATGAGGAGCACAGTACAAAATCAGATTGTAATGGAGACAACAAAACTCAAAAAATTGGAAAAACAAGCACATTAGTGGATGAATCAGGCACTACCTAGCCTCGACACACTTGATAAAAAATTTCCACGAATGAAAAGATTACTTGACACGGCAGAGGAAAAAACCCAACTATTGGGGATCAACATGATCAATATCACAGACCTACTAATACAAGAGAAGATGTCGATTCTGTCAAGCATTACAACCTTGACCATTGACATTCAAAATGATCTCTGCAATTGGACATAATTTCAGCATCAACTAGCCATTATAGTAGAATCCATTGTGGAGATATCTGTACATAAATGACCGTCCATTTGACTGCACAACCCATGAAGATAGAGCAATTGAAAGAAAAGTACTTCAGACAGGATGTTTTTACCTTCCCTATTTCTTCAGGACGAAGAAAGATTTTGTTCCCGGGGGAGATGTTGGAGGATCTATTCGGTGATTCGACAAGACCAGTTAGCCAACTAATTAGAGATTAGGTTGACCTCCAAAGGTTGTGTCAGTTGACTAAACTAAAAAATAGTTACTCATACCTGTTTTGTAATCATATATAATAGGATGTTGAGCCAGATATGAACTTGGTTCGGTTTGATGTTTGTATGAACCCACATGTGTTTTGTGTAATATCAAGTTGTTATTCAATCTACTATCCTTGTCTCTTTTCTATGTATGATCTTATGACTGTTTATGTGTATTATTGGTAACTTAGTGATCTGAGTGATTACAACAAGGAGCTATCTTTTCTTTCAACATTTTCACCAACCTCTTGATCCTTCCTTGTCTCTGTTCGTTGATCCTTTCCATTATTCCTTTCATGTAGAGTTTGTAGTAATATTTCAGTGATTTCTTGCTATTTTTTCTGAGCCCTCTTCAATTGCTCATTATCTTCCTTAAAACTATGTATTTCCACAATCAAATGTCTCATTGTTTCTAGAACTTGGCTAGCTTTGGAATGTTCTTCTTCTAGTTGTGTCGTATGTGGTGCATGATCATCTTCTTTAGGTTGGCCATGATTTTCATTATGTGAAGCCATTGTTTAGCCCTGGAAAAATATTATGAATACATACATAAAACAAAGATTTTTTTTGTTAGAATAACATTTCAGTGTGTTCACTGGAAACTAGATGTTTCCATAGGAAATAGGGTTGAACCTGTGGCTATGATACCATATTTAATCATTATCTCATACCTAAAAATCCATATATATATATTTTTGTTGATATGGAATATATCTAAAAACACATCATCAAGCCCGTACATGCTACTAAGGACATTTTTCATAGTTTTCATTCTATTACTAAACCTACTTTACCACTACCTAACCAGTTGTGCAATGTGGATTGTTTACTAAGTGGAAAAAATCATCAGGTGATCTTCAACCTACATGCAATGTTTTGTATTAAATTATCTTGTTCTTCAATCTTTGAACTTAGCTTTGAAAAATTAGGCTCCAAATCATTTAATTTCAGTCATGAACTTCTAAGTTTATTTTGCTTTCTGCAATTCTCTTTTTGTAATGATCCTTCCACAATTAACTTTTCGCAATGATCATTCCACAATTAAGTCTTCCACAATGTTCCTTCTGAAATATAACTTCCTACAAATGACCTTTTGGCAATGATCATTCAACAACTATCCTTCCACAATGATCTTTCTATAACTAGCCTTTCACAAATGTAGATTGCGGATTGCGGGTCGTGTTTAATCTTTTTCGAAATAATCTTCTGCAATTATCCTTCCGCAAATTATGGATTGCGGATTGCAAGTTGACTTTTAAAATTTTTGAAATAATTTTTCTGTAATTATCCTTTTGCAAATTGCTAATTACGGGTTGACTTATAAAATTTTTGAAATGATTCTTCCGCAATTATCCTTCCACAAATTGTGAATTGCGGGTTGAATTTTAAAAAGTTTGAAATATTCTTCCACAAATTGCAGATTGCGGATTGTGAGTTTCCCTTAGAATTTTTGAAATAATCTTCCGCAATTACAGGTTGAATTCTCAACTTTTCTCGAAATAGGCTTCTACAAACCCTCTTTCCACACTTAGATGTTTGTTGGGGAAGAGTTGTAGTCTGTCTTATATAAATGTGGATTCCATTGAAGGGTATTTCATCCCTACTGTTATGAATCATACTTCTGATATTGTTTAAGGTATAAACAATTTGATACGACCCTTAAGGTATTTGCAGTTTCGGTGAAATTCCTGTCATGAATTATGTCGTAGCTATACTTGTATCTTTCTATGTTTTAATCAATGGTCACCATCCTTCATTGGTATTAATGTTATGAGTAAGCTTGGTAATATTCATTGCTTATAAGTATATCTAGATTATTTTTAAAAGGGAAGTCTATAGCATTAAAAATATATTCTTTCCCTGAGTATATATACCCGTATGTTTAGCCAATACTATCTTGGGACATATATGAGAAGATTTAGTGATGGCTTAAAAATAACTTTTATTTACTTCAATTACCTTGATTTGCGGTGGTTAAATTATTGTGTACTATTTGATTAGGTTTAACTGTTAGTGCACTATGAGAGTCATAATCTCAATTACAATATTTTAGTAAATCACAATAATTTAATCATTTAATGGAACTAACAAGATTCAGAGACTACGATGGATTTAAGTAGCACATCCTTTGACCCTGATTCTAATCTGATGAGTCTGATCAGATTGTTATGTATGATTGGTTTCCTTAGTGAAGATCTGGAACATACACGCATTAACATGGAAATTATTTTATGTAGATCTTAGTTTCCCCTTAAATCAAATCGATAATAACCCTTAAAAAGGGGAACGAGACTATACCGGGTTGGGAGGGATTTATTCTTATTCATATGCAACCTATAGAATACTACAGAGGATGCATTTATTCTTACATGTAAAAAGAATACTTGTGAATTTGCATTATAACCATTAAGTATTTGCAGAAAATAATCATTGATAGTAAAACAATGTTAATATTCCTATATGATTTCTTAAACCAACATGCATCCTAATTAGACATATTTATATCCTACAATGTTTTGAAATAAAATAATTGCTTCCATGTATTATCACTATCACAATTCTTAACTTGGAATCTAACAGAACATGATCTACTATTTTTTTAAAGCATTTACAATTTTCATCCAGAAACCTAAAATCTTACATAGATTTTTTTTGTCAATGGAATACAGATATATATGAAGAAATAAACAGTCTTCATAATATAAAACTTTAATGGAACATGAAAATACAACGATCCCAAATGTGGTAGGAACAACCACGTCCCACCCAACCGTAGACTAGGAACAACTTTCTCTCTACCCATAATCAACCCCGAGCTAAATTATGGATGCCAAGAGTAGTGACAGTCAACCTCAAATTCAGATATCTTTCAGTTAGTGAGAAGTAACATTCCTAACACCCGATTTCTCACACAACAAGGAATTCCTTCTAGCATACTCAACATCATCTTGCCTCCCACATATGCCTCCTTCTTATAGTTTATTTTTCCTAGGTATTTCTCGCAAGCATCCAATTGCTCTTGGAAGTTTTACAGCTAACAAAATCTATGATTTATAGGGCATTTCTAGTGCCATAAAGACATGTTTGACACTTTTTTATGAATCCATAAGGTTAACTCTTCTTGTCCCCCACTCTTGCATGCATAATTTCCTCATTTAACATGGTTGTCCTCCTTTATTCATAATTTTATTTAACCATATTGTTTTATTACATCTGTCCTCCAAGGACCTATTGGCAGATTTCAGATCCAACCAAATTAAACAATAAATCCAAATAATTCATAATTACCAAATAGTGTTTATTTCTTGGGGGATGTTACATCCTCACCCCCTTATTGTGAACACTTTCCTTAGTTTTTTTAATTCTTCCTCCATCAATTTCAAAAACAATTCTGGGTACTTCCCTCGAATAACTTCTTCTAATTACCAAGTCGCCTCCTTAGGGATATAGTGCCTCCATTGCACCTTTACCCGAGCGATGAATCGGCTCTGAAGTGTTGTTTCTTTATTATCTAGAATCTGGTTCCACCTGCACCACATTCCAGTCAATGATGTGAGCGGAATCATGAATATATTTATTTAATAATGAAACATGTAAAACATTATGAATTCTTAAATGTGCTAGAAGTGCAAGTTTGTACACCATGGGTCCAATTATTTCCAAGATTTGATAGGGTGCACAAAATTGTGGTGTCAATTTGGTACAACTTCCCAATTTGAGGGAGCTCTTTTTGGGCATGACTCGAAGATAGATGTGGTCTTCGACAGAAAACTCTTTATGCTGTCTTTTCAAGTCAGCGTAGATTTTTTGGTGATCTTGTTCCACCTTCATCTTCTTCTGTACTTTTGAAATAAATTTTCCACAATTGTTCTTCCGCAAATTGTGGATTGCAGATTGCGGGTTGATTTATAAACATTTTGAAATAATTCTTCTGCAAATTGTGGATTGTGGATTGCAGGTTGACTTATAAACTTTTTGAAATATTCTCCCACAATTATCCTTCTGCAAATTACGGATTGTAGATTGCGGTTTATCCTAAATTTTTTGAAATAATCTTCAGCAATTACCCTTCCGTAATTACAGATTACGGATTGGTGGTTGAATTCTCAACTTTTCTCAAAATAGGCTTCTGCAAACCCTATTTTCGCACTTAGATGTTTGATGGGGAAGAGTTGTAGTTTGTATTAAATTATTGTGGATTCAATTGAAGGGTCTTACATCCCTATTGTTATGAATCGTAATTCTGATACTGTTTAAGGTATAAACAATTTGATACGACCCTTAGGGTCTTTTCAGTTTCGGTGAAATTCCTATCATGAATTATGTTGTAGCTATACTTGTATTTTTCTTTGTTTCAATCAATGGTCGCCATATTTTGATGATCTTACTGTTATGAGGAAGCTTGGTAAGAGTCGTTGCTTATAAGGATATCTATATTCTTTTTAAAAGGGAAGACTGTACTATTAAAAATATATTCTTGCCCCGGGTATATACACTCGTATATTTAGCGAATACTATATTGGGACGAATGTGAGAATATTTAGTGATGGCTTAGCAATAACTTTGATTTACTTCGATTACCTCGATTTGCGGTGGTTAACTGATAGTGTACTATGAGAGTCGTAAGCTCATTTACAATATTTTAGTGAATCACAATATTATAATCATTTAATGGAACTAACAAGATTCAGAGACTACGATGGTTGTAGGTAGCGCATCCTTTGACCCTGATTCCGATATGACGAGTTTGATTATATTTTTATGTATGATTGGTTTCCTTAGTTAAGATCTAAAACATACATGCATTAACAGGGAAATTATTTTCTGTGGATCTTAGTTTCCCCTTAAGTCAAAACGCCAATAACCCTTAAAAAGGTGAATGAGACTATACCAAGCTGGGAGGGATTTATTCTTCTTCAGATGCAACCTATAGAATACTACAGAGGATGCATTGATTCTTACATAAAAATAATATTTATGAATTTACATTATAACCAGTAAATCATAACCAGTAAATCTTGACAGACATAATCATTGATAATAAAACAGTGCTAATATGCCTATATGATTGCTTAAACCAACAGGCACCTTAATTAGACAAATTTCTATCCTACAATGTTTTGAAATAAAAGAATTGCTTCTATGTATTACCACTATCACAACTCTTAACTTGGAATCTAACTGAAAATGGTTTACTATTCTTTTAAAGAATTTACAATTTTCATCCAGAAACCTAAAATCTTGCATATATAAATTCTTGCCAATGGCATACATATATATATGAAGAAATAAATAGTCTGCATAATATAAAACTTTAATGGAACCTGGAAATATAACAATCTCGAATGTGATAGGAACAACCATATTCCACCCAACAGTAGATTAGGAACAACTTGGTCTCTGCCCTTAATCACCCCTGAGCTAAATTATGCATGTCAAGACTAGTGATAGTCAACCTCATATTCATATCTCCATCAGTTAGTGAGAAATAAATGTCCTAACACCCAAGTGCTCACACAGCAAGGAATTGCTTCCATCATACTCAACATTGTCATGCCTCTCTCATATGCCTCCTTCTTATATTTTGTTTTTCCTAGGTGTTTTTCACAAGTAGCCAATTCCTCTTGGAATTTTTGCAGCTAACAAAATCCTTGATTTGTAGGGCGTGTCTAGTGCCATAAATGCACTTTTGACACTTGTTTCAACATCCCTGAGGTTAACTCTTCTTGTCCCCCACTCTTGCATGCATAATTTACTCATTTAACATGGTTGTCCTCCTTCATTCATAATTTTATTTAATCATATTGTTTTATTACATCTCTCCTCCAAGGACCTATTGGAAGATTTCAGATCCAACCAATTTTATTTAATTAAAACAATAACTAAAAATAATCCATAATTACAAAATAATGTTTATTTCTTGGGGAATGTTACATCCTCATCCCCTTATTTCGATCATTGTCCTTAGTGGTTTTTATTCTTCCTCCATCGGTTCGAGAAATAATTCTAGGTACTTCCCTCGCATATCTTCTTCTAATTTCCAAGATGCCTCATCGGGGCTATAGTACTTCCATTGCATCTTTAACCGAGTGATGACTTGGTTCCAAAGTGTTGTTTCTTTCCTGTCCAGAATGTGTAAAGGTTCCACTTGAAATTCACCTTTCGGTTCCACTTGCACCACATTCCAGTCAATTATATCAGTGGAATCATGAATATATTTATTTAATAACGAAACATGAAAAACATTATGAATTCTTAAATGTGCTAAAAGCACAAGTTTGTATGCCACAGGTCCAATTCTTTCCAAGATTTGAAAGGGTCCACAAAACCATGGTGCCAATTTGGTACAACTTCCCAATTTGAGGGAGCTCTTTTTGGGCTTGACTCGAAGATAGACGTGGTCTCCAACAGAAAATTCTTTATGCTGTCTTTTCAATTCAACATAGCTCTTTTGGTGATATTGTGCCACCTTCAAGTTCTTCTGTACTTTTCAAACAATTAGTTCCGTTCCCTGTAACAATTTAGGTCCTACTATGAGACGATCTACGGGACTATCCCAACTAATTGGGGTAGTACACTTCTTCCCATATAGGATTTCAAATGGGATCATTTTTTATGAGGCTTGATATCCGTTATTGTATGCGAACTCTATCAGATGCAAATGTTCTTCCCACTTAGTGGAATTTTCTGTAACATACATTCTTAACATATCTTCTATGAATTGATTTGTATGTTCTGTCTGCCCATCTATTTCAGGATGATAACTAGTGCCAAAGTTTATTTTGGTTTCTAAATCCGCAAACAAATATTTTCAAAATTTTGATGTAAATTTAATATCCCGATCAGAGATTACCATTTTTGGTACCCCCTATAGTCGGCATATTTCCTTCAAGAATATTTCTTCAATATTAACCACTTTGTAAGTCAATTTCACGGGAATAAAATGCGCAGATTTGCTTAACTTATCTACTACAATAATAATTGAATCATGTTATCTTTGTGTTTTTGGAAAACCTGTGATGAAGTCCAAAGATATGACTTCCCATTTCCATTCAGGGATTGGCCAAGGTTGTAAGAAACCTCATGGGTGTTGATGTTCGACTTTCACCTGTTGGCATTCCAAACATTTAGATAGATAATCGACTAACTATGTTTTTAATTTGGGCCAAAAGAATTGCTTTCTAATGACTGTTATCATTTTTTGGCCCCCAGGATGGAGGTTTATGCATCTCATTAAAAATAAATAGTTTCAATTCTGCAATATTATTCATGTAAAGTCTATTTTTAAACCAATTAGGCCTTTCCGATCTATTTTGAATTCTATCCCATTTAATTTTACCTCATTTTTTTGAAATTTATTCAGCAAAATCACATATTCAGTATCATGTATACTTGTTGTTTTTATTCTATTCAATAGATCACTTTCCCGTTGGCTCATAGTTATTTCATACAATTCATGAGTTCTTCAATTGAGTACATCTACCACCTTATTTTCCTTACCCTTAATATGCTTCAAAATCAAATTCACTCAAGAAGGCCATCCATCTTGCTTTCCTAGCATTAAGTCCAAGTTGTGTAAATAAATTCTTTACGCAAGTGTTATCTGTCAAAAAAACAATTTTTTTTCCTAACAAGTAATGATGCCACATTTTTAAAGCATGCACTACCGCAGCCAATTCCAAGTCATGAACTACATATTTCCATTCATGGTATTTTAACTTACGAGATTTGTAACAAACCACGTGTCCTTCTTGAGACCAGACTCCAACCAATCCTTCTTTACTAGAATTTGTATAAACCATATAGTTCTTATAAGGGTTAGCTACTTTTAATATTGGTGCCATGGTTAATAATTTTTTGAGATTTTCAAAACTTTCCTGACACTTTAGGGACTATATGAACTTCACTCCTTTCTTTTGTAAATAAGTAATGGGATAAGAAATCCTTGAGAATCCTTCAATAAACCTTCAGTAATAACGGGTGAGTCCCATGAAATACTGGATATCAACTACATCCTTTGGCATAGGCCAATCTGAGATAGATTTTATTTTTGCGGATCTACCGCGATTCCTTTTTTGGAGATAATATGACCTATATACTGAATTTATTTTTTAAAGAATGCACACTTTTCAAACTTAGTGTAAAGCTGATGATCTCTTAAGGTTTGTAGAACAATTCTTAAATGTTGTTGATGTTCCTACTTAGAATCAGAGTAAATTAAGATATCATCGATAAAAATTAACACAAAATTATCTAAGTACTTGCTAAAGGTACTATTCATTAGACACATGAACAGAGCAGGGGCATTAGTTAAACTGAAAGGAATTACTATGAATTCGTAGTGCCCGTAACAGGTCATGAAATTTGTTTTATTAATATCCTCTTCCTTAATCCTGATATGGTGATAGCCAGATCACAAATCTAATTTTGAGACAATCTTAGCTCCACCTACCTAATCGAACAAATCGTTGATTCGTGGTAGCAGATACTTATTTTTAATGGTTACTTTATTCGGTTGCCTATAGTCTATGCAAAGTCATAAAGTTCCATATTTTTTCTTAAAAAATAAAACTGGTGCTCCCCAAGGTGACACATTGGGTCTGATATAACCCTTATCTAGCAATTCTTGTAACTGAATTTTTAATTCAGTTAGTTCAGGAGTTCTCATTCGATATAGTATTTTATATACCGGTGCAAATCCGGGTATAGTCTCAATGGAAAAATATATTTCTCATTGAGGGGGTAGGCTTGGTATCTCTTCTGGAAACGCATCTATAAATTCACTTAGAACTGGTTGATCACTTACATGTGTTTTATTTTCGTTAAGGAGTAGGTGAGTGACCCAAACCACATAAATCTTGAATCCTTTCCTCAAGCACTTATTTAATTGCATGGCAGAAAATATTCCTTAAAAAGACAGGTTTATTTATATCCTTTACCATCCTAACAAATTAATCCTCAGCAAGGTATGTAAAGGTTTTATCGAAAAAATTTAACACTACTTTATATGTTGCTAACCAATCCATGTCAATTATCATATCATACAACCCTATAGGTACAACATTCATATTGATTCTAGTGTTATGATTTTATATCTTTATTTCACAATCAGCAATAAAATCAATCACCTTTCTTTTTATCTGGTGGCTAGTTGGACTAACCAGGGTTTCGAATGCCTTACCTTGGCAAGATTGCCACTTTCCATCATTTTGGGAGTGATCTAACTTAAGGTAGCATCTAGATCAATTAGTGTAGAAATATTTTGGTTAGAAATTGTACCTTAATTTTCTACAATTGCATATTGAAAATATGCTTGACAGTATTCAAGGGCTGCATTAATCCTAAGGAAACATTTTCCGATTTCACCAACATTGGACGCTTCTTGCAGGTTATGGATAACCCTATTTGCTTCTTTGAAGAGTGGTAAGCTTCATCATAAATGGGGTTCTCCACACTCCCAACATTTTAGCGGTTCTTTAGGTGTCCCATCAGTCCCTTTTTGTCCAAAGTTAACAGGTTTATTACCTTTTTTCTGCAACTGTTCATTTATGTTATAAGGATTCCCTTGCAGATTTCTTGGCATATTATTGAAGGGTGGTGGCTTGAAGCCCTTTTTCCACGAGTTAAATTTTTCCTACTTCTTATTCTTCCATACTTTAGAGGTGTCAATCCTCTACTTATACTATTCAAAACATAATATTTCCTTCCTTATCACTCTATCTAAGGTTTTAGGGTTGTCAAACTCGATCCGGTATTTGGAAGACTACGACAAACAACTTAAGAATCGCTTATTTCACCTTTTCCTCCTTAATATAAGGTATGAACCATAGCATATCTATAAATTTATTGATAAGGTCCTCCATGGTCATTTTGTCGAGTTTTAATTCATAAAATGCCTTTTTTTTTCTCTAATAATAACTTTTCGATGTATATTGCTTCTTGAAGAGTTTCTTAAATTTTGACCATTCCATATTCTTTCCCTTTAACCCATGGAAAATTTTTAGATCCTGCCACCAAATCATCGGCCTTTCCTTTTAGATTGTAATTGCCATTCGTACCTTCATGTTTCTGGAGTAGTTGTAAATTTGGAAATATTTTTTTATATTGAGCAACCAAGCTTCTGCTTCTTCTTCAGTCTTTGATTCTCCATCGAAGATGGTTGGTTTGATTTTTTGTATTATATTTCCAGATTGTTGAATTTTCTTTTTCCGGTGGATTCTATCTGATTTTCATACTTTTTGGTATCATTGGAGGAGCTATCCTTTCTATCAACATTTTCACCAACCCCCTGATCCTTCTTTGTCTTTTTTTGTTGATCCTTTCCATTATTCCTTTCATATAGACATTGTGGTATATTTCATTAATTTCCCGTTATTTTTCCTGATCCTTCTTCAGTTGTTCATTATCTTCCTTAAAACTCTATATTTACACAATCAAATGTCTCAATGTTTCTATCACTTGGATAGATTTGGAATGTTCTTCCTCTAGTTGTGTCGTATGTGGTGCATGATCATCTTCTTCAGGTTGGCCATCATTTTCGTTATTTGAATCCATTGTTTACCCCTCAAAACATATTATGAATACATACAGAAAACAAAGCATTTTTTTATTAGAATAACATTTCAGTGTGTTCAACGGAAACTAGATGTTTCCAAAGGCAATAGGGTTGAACTTGTGGCTCTGATACCACATGTAAAATACTCATTATCTCATACCTTAAAATCCATATAATTTTTTTTTTGATATGACATATATCTAAAAACACATCATCAAGCCCCTACATGTTGCTAAGGACATATGTCATAGTTTTCATTCTATTACTAAACCTGCTTTACCACTACCTTATCAGTTGTGCAATGTGGATTGTTTACTAAGGGAACAAAATCATCAGGTGATATTCAACCTACAGAAAATGTTTTGTATTAAATTATCTTGTTCTTCAATATTTGAACTTAGCTCTGAAAAATTAGGCTCCAAATCATTTATAAGTTCAATCCTTAACTTCTAAGTTTATTTTCCTTTCTGCAGTTATCATTCTACAATTAACTTTTCGCAATGATCATTCCACAATTAATCCTTCTGCAATGTTCCTTCTGAAATCTAATATTCTGCAAATTACCTTTCCATAATTATCTTTTTGCAACTGGCCTTTCGTAATTATCTTTCTACAACTAGCCTGGCACAAATGCAGATTGTGGATTGCAGGTCATCTTTAATGTTTTTCAAAAAAATATTCCACAATTATCCTTCCTCAAATTCTAGATTGACGATTGTGGGTTGACTTTTAAAATTTTTGAAATAAATTTTCCGCAATTATCCTTCCACAAATTGCGGATTTCGGGTTGAATTATAATCTTTTGAAATAATTCTTCCTCAATTATCCTTCCGCAAATTGCATATTGCGGATTGCGGGTTGACTTATAAAAATTTTCAAATATTCTTATGCAATTACCCTTCCACAATTATCCTTCCAAAAATTGCATATTCCAGGTTTCCCTTAAACATTTTGAAATAACTTCCGCAGTTACCCTTCCATAATTGTGGATTGCAGATTGTGGATTGTGGGTTGAATTCTCAACATTTCTCGAAATTGGATTTTGCCAAATTTATTTCCGCACTTAGATGTTTGTTGGGGAAGAGTTGTAGTTTATCTTAAATGATTTTGGATTCCATTGAAGGGTCTTACAAACCTACTGTTATGAATCATAATTCTGATACTGTTTAAGGTATAAACAATTTGAGACGACCCCTAGGGTCTTTGCAGTTTCTTTGAAATTCCTATAATGAATTATGTCCTAGTATTAATAATATATTCTTTCCTTGGGTATGTATACCCATATGTTTAGCCAATACTATATTGGGACAAATATGAGAAGATTTAGTGATGGCTTAGCAATAAATTTGATTTACTTCAATTAACTTGATTTGCGGTGGTTAGTTGATAGTGTACTATTTTATTAGGTTTAATTGTTAGTGCACTATGAGAGTCGTAAGCTCAATTACAATATTTTACTAAATCACAATACTTTAATTATTTAATGGAACTAACAATATTCATAGATTGCAATGTTTGTAGGTAGCACATCCTTTGACCCTGATTTTGATCTAATGAGTTTGATCAGATTTTTATGTATGATTGGTTGCCTTAGTTAAGATCTGGAACATACACACATTAACATGGAAATTATTTTATGTATATCTTAGTTTCTCATTAAATCAAATCGACAATAACCCTTAAAAAGGTGAACGAGACTATACCAGGCCAGGAGGGATTTATTCTTATTCATATGCAACCTATAGAATACTATAGAGGATGCATTGATTCTTATAAGTAAAAAGAATACTTATGAACTTTCATTATAGCCACCATTAAATCTTTGTATAAATAATCATTGATAATAAAACGGTGCTAATATGCATATATGATTACTTAAACCAACGGGCCTCCTAATTAGACAAATTTCTATCATGCAATGTTTTGAAATAAAATAATTGATTCTGTGTATTACCATTATCACAACACTTAACTTGTAATCTAACAGAACATGATCTACTATTCTTTTAAATCATTTACAATTTTCATCCCAAAACCTAAAATATTGCATAGATAAATTTTGGTCAATGGCATACACACACACACACACACATATATATATGAAGAAATAAATAGTCTTCATAATATAAAAATTTAATGGAACCTAGAAATACAATGATCCCAAATGTTGTAGGAACAACCACGTTCCACCCAACCGCAGATTAGGAACAATTTGTTCTATGTCCTTAATCACCCCTGAGCTCAATTATGCATGCCAAGAGTAGTGACAATCAACCTAAAATTCATATCTTCGTTAGTCAGCGAGAAATAGCTTTCCTAACACCCGAGTGATCACACGGAAAGGAATTCCTTCCAACATACTCAATAATGTCCTCCCCCCCTCATATGCCTCCTTCTTATAGTTTATTTTTCCTAGGTCTTTTTCGCAAGAAACCAATTCCTCTTGGAATTACCGCAGCTAACAAAATACCTAATTTATGGGGTGTGTATAGAGACATAAATGCACTTCTGACACTTGTTTCAACATCCCTGAGGTTAACTCTTCTTGTCCCCCACACTTTCATGCATAATTTCCTCATTTAAAATTGTTGTCCTCCTTCATTCATAATTGTATTTAATCATATTGTTTTATTACATCTGTCCTCCAAGGACCTATTGGAAGATTTCAGATCCAACCAATTTTATTCAATTAAAACAATAACTTATAATTACTAATTAATGTTTATTTCTTGGGAGATGTTACATCCTCACCCCCTTATTGCGAACACTGCCATCAGTGTTTTTTATTCTTCCTCCATCGGTTCCTGAAATAATTTTGGGTACTTCCCTTGCATATCTTCTTCTAATTCCCAAGCTGCCTCCTCAAATCTATAGTGCTTCCATTGCACCTTTACCC
This sequence comes from Pseudotsuga menziesii, assembly GCA_001517045.1. Classification (NCBI taxonomy): domain Eukaryota; kingdom Viridiplantae; phylum Streptophyta; class Pinopsida; order Pinales; family Pinaceae; genus Pseudotsuga; species Pseudotsuga menziesii. Next base: position 18,222 of record LPNX010999245.1, read on the forward strand.
GAGCGATGACTCGGTTCCGAAGTGTTGTTCCTTTCTTGTCGATAACGCATAAAGGTTCCACTTGAAACTCACCTTTTGGTTCAACCTGCACCACATTCCTGTCAATGATGTGAGTGGAATCATGAATATATTTATTTAATAATGAAACCTGAAAAAACATTATGAATGCTTAATGTGTCGAAAGCTCAAGTTTGTACACCATGGGTCAAATTCTTTCCAAGACTTGATAGGGTCCAAAAAATCATGGTGCCAATTTGGTACAACTTCCCAATTTGATGTAGCTCTTTTGGGCTTGAATCGAATATGGACGTGGTCTTCGATAGAAAACTCTTTCTACTGTATTTTCAAGTCAGCGTAGCTCTTTTGACAATCTTGTTCCACCCTCAAGTTCTTCTATCCTTTTTGAACAATTAGTTCCATGTCTTGTAACAGTTCAAGTCCTACTATGAGATGATCTACGAGGCTATCCGAGCTAACCAGGGCAGTACACTTCTTCCTATATAATATTTTAAACAAGATCATTTTTTATGAGGCTCGATGTCCATTATTGTATGCAAACTCTACGAGATGCAAATATTCTACCCACTTAGTGGGTTTTTTCATACCGTACATTCTTAACATACCTTCTATGACTTGATTTGTACGTTCTGTCTACCCATCTATTTTAGGGTGATAACTACTTCTGAAGTTTATTTAGGTTTCTAAACCTACAAACAAATATTTCCAAATTTTTGATGTAAATTTAACATCCCGATCATAGATTACCAATTTTGGTACCCCATGTAGTCGAAATATTTCCTTAAAGAATATTTTTGCAATATTAATCACTCTGTAAGTCGATTTCACAAGAATATAATGCACAAATTTGTTTCACTTATCTACTAAAACAATAATTAAATCATGTTGTATTTCTTTTTGGAAAACCTGTGGTGAAGTACAAAGATATGACTTCCCATTTCCATTTGGGAATTGGAAAAGGTTGTAAGAAACCTGATGGGTGTTGATGTTTGGATTTCACTTGTTGACATTCCAAACAATTAGATAGATAATCGACTAACTTTGTTTTTAATCTAGGAGAAAAGAATTTCTTTCTAATGGTTTTTATCATTTTTCGATACCCGGGATGGCTTGCATAAGGAGGTTTATGCATCTCATTTAAAATAAACAATTTCAATTTTGCAATATTAGGCATGTACAATATGCTTTTAAACCATATTACGCCTTTCCAGTCTATTTTGAATTCTTTCCCATTTACGTTTACCTCATATTTTTGTAATTTATTCAGCAAAATCACATATTCAGTATCATGTATTCTTGTTGTTTTTATTCTATTCAAGATATCACTTTCTAGTTGGCTCATAGTTATTTAATACACTTCATGATTTCTTCGACCGAGTACATCCGCCACCTTATTTTCCTTACCATTAATATGATTTACTTCAAAATCAATTTGACTCAAGAAGGCCATCCATCTTGCATACCTAGCATTAAGTCCAGGTTGTGTAAATAAATTCTTTACACAAGTGTTATATGTTGATAAAAGAAATTTTTTTCCTAACAGGTAGCGACACCACATTTTTAAAGCATGCACTATCGCAGCCAATTCCAAGTCATAAACTGCATAGTTCCATTCATGGTCTTTTAACTTACAATATTCACAACATACCACGTGTCCTTCTTGATATAACACTCCACCAAATCCTTCTTTACTAGTGTCTGTACAAACCGTATAGTTCTTATAAGGGTCAACTCCTTTTAATATTGGTGCCATGGTTAATAATTTTTTTGAGATTTTCAAAACTGTCCTAACACTTTAGGGACCACATGAAGTTCACTCCTTTCTTTTGTAAATAAGTAATGGGATAAGCAATCCTTGAGAATCCTTTGATAAACCTCTAATAATAACCAGTGAGTCCCATGAAAGAACGAATATCAGCTACATCATTTGGAACAACCCAATCTGAGATAGATTTAATTTTCTATGGATCTACCACGACTCTTTTTTCAGACATAATATGACCTAGATATTGAATTTTTTTTTTAAGAATTCGCACTTTTCTAACTTAGTGTAAAGCTGATGATCTCTTAAGATCTATAGAACAATTCTTAAATGTTGTTGATGTTCCTCTTCTGAATTGGAGTAAATTAAGATATCGTCGATAAAAATTAACAAAAATTGACCTAAGTAGGTGTTAAATATACTATTCATTAGGCACATGAATGTAGCGGGGGCATTATTTAAATCGAAAGGAATAACTATGAATTCATAGTACCTGTAACGGGTCTTGAAAGTTATTTTATTAATATCATATTCCTTAATCCTGATCTGGTGATAGCCATGTCGAAAATGTAATTTTGAAAAAATATCATCTCCACCTACATGATTGGACAAATCGTTGATTCGTGGTAGCGGATACTTATTTTTAATGGTTACTTTATTCAGTTTCATATAGTCTATGCAAAGTCATAATGTTCCATCATTTTTCTTAAAAAATAAAATTGGTGCTCCCTAAGGAGACACACTGGGTCTATTATAACCCTTATCTAGCAGTTCTTGTAACTGAATTTTTAATTCATTTAGTTCAGGAGTGCTCATTCAATACAATATTTTAGATACCAGTGCAGATCCGAGTATAAGCTCAAAATAAAAATCTATTTTCATCGGGAGGGTAGTCCTAGTATCTGTTCTAGAAACACATCTATAAATTACCTTAGAAATGGGTGATCACTTACACGTGTTTGATTTTCGTTAAGGATTAATTCAGTGACCCGAAATGGATAAATCTTGTAGCCTTTCCTCAAACACTTCTTTAATTGAATGGCAGAAATCTGTCTTAAAGAGATGAGTTTATTTATACCCTTTACCATGCTAACAATTTGATCCTCTGCAAGGTATTTAAAGGTTTTATAAAAAAAAATTAACACTACTTTATACTTTTCTAACCAGTCCATGCCAATTATCATATCATACGATCCTAGAGGTAAACCATTCAGATTGATTCTAGTCTTATGATTTTGTATTTTAATTTCACAATCAACAATAAAATCAGTCACCTTTCGTTCTTCTCTGGTGTCTAGTTGGACTAACCAATGTATCAAATTCCTTACCTTAGCGAGCTGACAACTCTCCATAATTTTGAGAGTGATTTAACTTAAGGTAGCCCCTGGATCAATTAGTATAGAAATATTTTAGTTAGAAATTGTACCTTCAATTTATACAATTGTAGATTGATGATCTACTTGACGGTCTTCGAGGGCTGCATTAATCTTGTGGAATGTTTCGATGGTTTCACCAATATTGGAAGCTTCTTGTAGGTTATGAATAACCTTATTTGCTTCATTGAAGAGTGGGAAGTTTCATCCTAAAAGGGTTTCTCCACACTCCCAAAATTTCAGTGGTTCTTTAGGGGTCCCAATAGTCCCTTTTGGTCCAAAGTTAACAGGTTTATTACGTTTATGCTGCAACTATTCACTTATTTTATAAGGATCCCCTTGCTTATTTCTTGGCATATTCTTGAAGGGTGGTGGCTTGAATCCCTTTTTTTGTTAAATTTTTCCTGCTTCTTGTCCTTCCATACTTTAGAGGTGTCATTCCTCTGCTTATACTATTCAAAACATAATATTTCCTTCCTTGGAACTTCTTCTAAGATTTTAGGTTTGTCAAACGTGATCCAGTATTTGTAAGACTGTGCCAAACATCTTAAGAATCCCTGAACTTTCACCTTTTTCTCCTTACAAAAGGTGTGAACCGTAGCAGATCTAGAAATTTATTGATAAGGTATTCCATGGTCATTTGGACGAATTTTAATCCACAAAACTATTTTATTTTTCTCTCATAATAAATTTTCGACATATATTGCTTCTTCAATAGTTTCTTAAATTCCGACCATTTCAGATTCTTTTCCTTTAAACCATGGGAAATTTTTAGATCCTGCCACCAAATGCTGACCTTTCCTTCCAGATTGTAAATTGTCATCCTGTTATTGGATAAATCTACTCAATCAGAATCAAGCTAGATCTCCCTAGTCCAAGTGGATCTAGAATAAATCAAATACAGAATACAACCTACTTTCCTAGATCAAAAGGAAATGCAAAGTAACGAATAGATCACCTACCTAAAATATGCAGATCCTCTTCTTTCTTTGTTGATCCAAGCTCTAGAGCCTTCAGATCTTCAACTGCAAAACCCTGCCAAGCAAGTGGAAACAAGCAAACAACATATGTGTATCCAAACATATAATTGATCTAAGCTAACAGTTAAGGAAGAAAGCTCTAAACATCATTAACAACAACAATGTTTATGGAAAGAGATTTGTATTAATGTAATCAAGGAGATACATAGAATTACATAGGAAAGAACATTACAACCTATCCTTAACGCTGCAATCTTCCATCCAACAATCCAAGCCAAATCCAAGCCTCCAAAGGATGATAGGGGTCACCTAGAAATTCCACCAACATAAGAGTACCATAGTCCTTCCTCCCCTCCAAATGGAGAGAGGGTTTAATTTATAAGGCTAAACGGATACAATAGGTTGAGGATTAGGACAAGGAATCAAAGGGATCTTCCCTATAGGCTAGGAACTCAATGCCACCTCACCTAAATGATAGGGATATGCATCCACCTCATCCACCTTCAATAAAGGTCTCGACTCTTCATTTTTTTCCCTCAAAACACCATCGACGCACTTTCCAAAAAGGAAAAAATGTCATCGGCGCTCCTAGAAGTGGGAGACAGAGTGTCGGCCCCGGTGCACCTAGCATGAAGGGAAAATAACCTTTGACGCACCTAGCATGAAGGACAAGAGCGTCGAACTACCTAAAGAGGGAAAAGAACAGGAAAATCTCAATCTCAGTTAACTTTAGCAGAGAGAAATTTGGGGATTAGGAAAAGGGTTAACACATGGATCAAGAGTGCAATATTTCGGTGTAACCGAATGCCCCCCAAAGCATGAAGTTAGAGGAATGTGATAGGTGAATCCTTTGCAAAGTGAATAAATCTAAGGCAAGGATGTTGGGTGGAAGCTGCTGCAGTATCAGTGACTCAAATCTCATATGAATCATAACATGGCTGCCGACCAATACAATGCAGATCCATGGTAGTAGAGACTAACTAAACACAATCATGGCTACTAGACACAAGCGTAGATCCATGATGAGATGATAACACAACCACGACCAATACAAAGGTGGATCCATGTAATATGACTCAAAGCAAACTCCATCTCAACCTAGGAGAATATATATGACAACCCAGGGTCTTCAAGCTGAACCCGCAATGATACAAATCTAACCATGTGATTACAATGTCTTAATGTTGAACATAGTATAAACCACTTGATTACCAGCCAATGATGTAAACTATTAACAAGTGTGAGGGAAATCACCATTGATGTCAATGATTCCCAAGGTATCTCAATACATACCACTGAATGTGAATAAAGGGCTTGGAGTCGAACACTCAATGAGATCTTTCAATCAAGAGCCAATGATGTAAACTCATCTTGAAACAGAGGTAACCTGCCATTAAGGCATGCAGGTCCAAGGTACTTGACTTGGTTTCTAAATCTAATTCCTGGTTAAGGATTTGAATTCAACAGGAATAGACTCGTCAAAGGAGGGCCATGATGAATCCCTCATCATTGACACAAAACACGATCAACGATGTTTTGGAGTAAACCGGACAGCAGAGTGATGTACAAAACTGACTTAGGGATGACCAACATGATAGAAGGTAAACTAATTGCATACAGTGATAAGATGACCAAACTTCTCTTGAACATGGGCATGGCATGACTTGGCAGTATTGACACGAGAATGATACCAATCCCCCAATGCAACTGATGGTGAGAGAATTATTGGAAAACACAAAGGAGTAAGACGACTCTAGGAATTAGTAGTACTCGATGACAAAGGGATTTACCCAAGTACTAAAATGCATATGCAAACGAGTTCCATGTTCAAGAGTGACTATGTACTGCCATAACAAAATACAAAATCTTTCCTTAATTTCCCCATCATGATTGATGAGTGCCTCTTTTCTTTTTAATGAGCTGGAAAAGGGTAACAAACGCTGGATATAGATCATCCTTTGTACGAGTCCAATCTCATATGTTTTATGAACCTGAGAAAGGATGGGTTCAATCCCAGAAAGGGTCCTTCATCGTTTGATTTTATGAGTCTGATGAAAGCAAATGCATTTGTCGTTTCATGTTTAGAGAATCTAAAATGACTAAGAAGACTCTAGAAGGTCCTTTTTCGTAAAGAAGGCTAGCCGGTCCAAAAAAGAGATAACCTACCCTCGACTAGTCGACCGTTCTGATTCTTTTACAAGCATGAACGTAACAAGCTCACTTGGAAATCTTTTTGTGTTTTTAAGGAGACTGAAAAGAGCTTAAATATAACTCTGGAACAAGTTAATTTTTCAAAATCCAATTTTAACTAGTCTGAAAAACCATAAAATTATACTCGATACCTCTTCACTGAGTTTTTAACGAGTACGCCAAAGGTATAAAAAGCACTCGGAACCTTTTTCATGTTTGAATCCAGAGCACGAAAAAGCGATAAAGTAATCTCAAACTAGTTTTCATGTTTTAACCAGATCACAAAAAATGAAAATTAAGCTCAACACCATCTTACTCTTTTTTACGAGCTTAAAGATCAGTTGAAAGAATGCTCAGGGTATCTGCTTCTTTGTTTAATGAGCTTGAAACTAAATAAGAACTATGCTCAAAACATGGTTTCATTTTTATGCAAGCTTGAAACCAAAAGGTAAACTATGCTTAAGGAAACCTACTTTATTTTTTAACAAGCTTGAAATAGAAAATGAACTATTCTCAGAGGATCGTTTCATGGTTTAACGAGCTCGAAACTGAAATAAAGTATGCTCAAAATGGCTTCCATTGATAGGTGATTTCCCAACATGATGTCCAGTGGTTGGTACTTTCTCCCAGTATAACTGTCAAGTAAATTTAATGCCAATATAATGTGCAAAGCGTGGATACATTCCCCCTAAGATTTATTTTGTCTTCTTTACAAGAAGATGAAAAGGAAGGTTCAAAATATTGAGCCTTGACACACTAGAAGAATCCGTTTCATTTTTTAATGAGCTTGAAACGAAAAAGGAACTTTGATCAAGGTCGGTTTTATTTTTTAACAAGCTTGAAACCAAGAATAAACACTGCTCAAGGTGGCCTGTTTCATTTTTACACAAGCTTGAAATAGAAAGTAACTATGCTTGAGGGAACCTATTTCATTTTTACACAAGCTTGAAATAGAAAGTAACTATGCTTGAGGGAACCTGTTTCATTTTTACACAAGCTTGAAACAGAAAGTAACTATGCTTGGGGACATTCGTTTCATTTTTTAACAAGCTTGACACAGAATAAGAACCATGCTAACAATGTTTGTTTCATTTTTTAACGATCTTGACACAGAATGGGAACTATGCTCACAATGTCTGTTTCATTTTTTAACGAGCTTGACACAAAATGGGAACTATGCTCACTATGTCTGTTTCATTTTTTAACGAGCTTGACACAGAAATGGAACTATGCTCACAACGTCTATGTTCTAAGCCAACATGATTTCCAGGGGTTGGTGGGTTGCCCCCTTACATAAGGATCTAGAAACTTAACTCCAATATGAACTCCAGAGGTTGGAGCCATGCCCCCCATTTTACCTATGATGGGAAGAAGCTAACTAGAAGGGGAAAGAGCCACAAGAACATGTGGGACATTTAGGGAAGTTTGATGACTAGGATTCACACGATAATCAGGTTTAACAAAGGAAAGCTGATCAACAGTCACAATCTTCCCATCATGGGGAAAATACATCACTCGAAAGAGTGTGGACACTATATCCTTCATAGCATAAACATAATCACGCCCAAGAGTAGATTGAAATATAAGGGTCCTTGGACTATCATAACATCGATACAGACAATTTTTCCTTCCAAAGTGATAGGAAACTGAGGAAGAATCCCTAAATGTGCTGTAGGTCTTCGATTAAAATCCAGTATCTAATTGGTAGCCAGCACAAGCAAAGGAGAACCTATGGCTTGCCAAGAAGTAGAGGATAGAATGCTAACATAAGCCCCTTCATCAATGATAGTGTGAAGTATACTCTTAGCAGTAACTCGCATAGTGATCTAGAAAGAAACACTCGAATGAAGAAGATATTCGATTAGGTTACTCTAATCAAAGGAAATAACCTCACTACTCGGAGAGGGTTCTGTCGAAAGAGACAAAACTTCTTCTTGCATCGGAACAATTAGAACCAACTATGAAAACTTCAGCAAGATGGTTTTCACTCTCAATTAGAAGAGAGGCGGAAGACAAAGACTCAGTCGAAGGGACTACTTCAATCTCAACACTCTCTGATGAAAGAGTGGGATCAGGTGAAGATGACATCGACTCAACCACTTGAACTTCACTCTCCAAAGGAAGAGTGGGATGAAGTGAGGATGGACTTCGATTGAATGCTTCAACTTCACTCTTCAATGAAAGAGTGGGATCGACCAAGGATGAACTTGGATCGACCACTTGAGCAACCAATGGAGTGTAAAGGGACAACTTATGATAACTGGTTGGAATTTGTTGTTGAGGAACAGTAAGATCTTCCAACAACTTTGAAGATTCATACATGTGAGGACAAAGGTAAGTGTGGTGCATATCCTTACATAGCAAGCAAGGATACGTAACCTTTCCTTTTTGAATATTAACCAAAGAGTCACTAGTTGGTGAGGCATCATCAGCATGATGATCAAAGATTGATGACACAGGATGTTTAGACCATAATTCTGACACAAGGGGAAGACCAGGACAATTCTTGAGAAGGTGATCACCCTTGCAAAGTCTACAAGGGAACTTAACTTTACGCGTGCCTAAAACAGGTACATCAATACTCCCAGCATGATGACCAGTGGATGGTGGGATTCCAACATGAATATCAGAGGTTGGATCGATAACCTTATGCTTAGTGTTCTTCTTATTAGCCTTCCTTTTGGTATTATTCTTACTCGCTTGTTTACTAACATTAGAGTTTTCAACAGGTGAATAGGAAGAAAGGGAAGTCGATTCAACATTTGATGAAGAAGGAGAAGGGTTAACATGAGGTTGATGCTCATGTGGTAAAGGACCAGGATATGACACAAAGGGTGCATTTGGTATGAGAGGATTTGAGAATAACCATACAAGTAATCCTATAGTCAATCTAGGAAGGTTCAAAGTGGCCATGAAGGGAGGACCAACATCTCCACAAGGGGGAGAAACAAAAGACATACCCTGAAAAGGGTTCTCTTGACTGTTGGTCTTGGGAGAGTCTCCCATATCTGTACTCTCTAAGAATCTTTGAAATACCACATGAGATCAAACACTACTCAAGTCTAAAATCCACAAGAAATTTTTTTGAATAGGAGTGGATCAAAAGTCAGGAACCTCACAGGATAGGCCAAAAGGATAACTCAGATGGTCACAGTATGCTAGGTACGGGGGAGCTCAAATCGGTAGTAGTGATGTCTAATGGCACACAACCGTTCACAAGGGGCCTTCTAATATACAATTGAGTACGTGAATTACCTTTCTTTATACCTCAAGGGTATGTGAAAGGTTGTTCGATATATCGATGGTACGTGGAAGAGCCGTGCGAGTCCCGGGTTGTAATACAGAAAAATTAACGACAGCTGCTACGTTTTACGACACCTGAACACGTCACTAACTTACACACAGTTACTAAATGATTTTAAACCTAAGCTAGCGTTAATTTTTATCTTGAGAGGTTAAGTGGATGCATGAGGTGTAGACATGAAATGTAAAAGGAATGCAAATCCTAGCTACATGATAATGCACATTTCTCTTTCAATGAAAACTACCTAAGGTAGGGAAAGAGTTTTATGTTAAAACAAGACAAAAATAAGAGATCTAAGAAACCAAGTTCTATTCAAAGGAAACTATGAAGCTTTTGAAGATCAACATCAAATACAATTCTTGAAAAAAACCTGTGAATTCATACACGAGCAAGGGGGGTCCGGGGTTTTTTATTTTATTTTATTTTGCTTCTCTTTTGATTGATTTTCTTGTTCATACATGAATCTGAACAATAAAGAAAAGAAAAATTCTTTCCTAGAGTGCACTAGCTCTATCTTTCTACAATAATAGTCTAAAAAGTGTAAATGAAATCAAAGATACTACACATCTTAACAATGCACAAAACAAAGTAAAGAAGCAATTTTATTTTTCAAATGCCTGTATCAAAATGAAACTTGATATCTATATTCTTTTCAAATCTACAAATAGAAAAATAGAGAATATATACATCACTCCGTTCGTTCAGAAATCAGAAGGAATACGACAAGCACCCAAACAACTCCAAAGCAATCAAGAATTGCTCCAAAACAACCAAAATGAAACCAGGACTCAATGACTAAGGGGAGGAAGGGATAATGCTGGGTCTAGAGGGTGAATGACTATCGCATGTAGCCTAAAAACCAAAATCCATCAAACCAAAACCCAAAAATGAAGGAAATATGAGCCAAAACTGAGTTTTCAAAGGGCGGTGTGCTTTCCTGTACTACAACAGAGCGCCTATGAGGGGTAGGCACTTTTTCTCCACTATAAAAGAGTGCCTACGAGGGGATCGACACTCCTATAAAACTAGAAAAAGGCACCTATGAGGATATCGGTGCACCTATAACACTGTGTAAGAGCGTCGATGGTGCCTTTTCTCCTAAGGAAAAGAGCACCTATACAGCCAACACTTTCGACATTAAAAAATGGAAGTAACGGTCCTCTGTCTACAAAACCCAAGTGTGCCGATGGAGAAACAAAACAAAATAAAAGCCAGATTTTCTATGGGAAAAGGGCAGAAGGTCTAATAGTGATCCAAAGAGCATCAAGAGGATGCAAGACATTCTTAAAAGGAGGGAAGGTCTCTAGAGGCTGGAAAAGGATTGAATAAAAAGATATGAAATCAAAACAAAAGAAATCAGATCTATGTAAGGTCCCCAATGGTGTCGCCAAATTTGTTATTGGATAAATCTACTCAATCATAATCAAGCTAGATCTCCCTAGTCCAGGTGGATCTAGAACAAATCAAATACAGAATACAACCTACTTTCCTAGATAAAATGGAAATGCAAAGTAACGGATAGATCACCTACCTGAAATATGCAGATCCTCTTCTTTCTTTGTTGATCCAAGCTCTACAGCCTTCAGATCTCCAGCGGCATAACCTTGTTAAGCAAGTGGAAACAAGCAAACAGCATATGCATATCCAAACATATAATTGATCTAAGCTAACAATTAAGGAATAAATCTCTAAACATCATTAACAACAACAATGTTTATGGAAAGAAATTTGTATTAATGTAATCAAGGAGATACATAGAATTACATAGGAAAGAACATTACAACCTAGCCTTAACGCTGCAATATTCCATCCAACAATCCAAGCCAAATCCCAGCCTCCAAAGGATGATAGGGGTCACCTATAAATTCCACCAGGATAAGAGAACCATAGTCCTTCCTCCCCTCCAAATGGAGAGAGGGTTTAATTTATAAGGCTAAAGGGATAGAATAGGTTGAGGATTAGGAGGAGGAATCAAACGGATATTCCCCATAGTCTAGGAACTGAATTCCACCTCACCTAAATGATAGGGATAGACATCCACCTCATCCACCTTCGAGAAGGGTCTCGAATCTTTGTTTTTTTCCCTCAAAACACCACCAACACACTTTCCAAAAAGGGAAAAAATGTCGTCGGCACTCCTAGCAATGGGAGACAGAGCGTCGGTGCTGGTGCACCTAGCATGAAGGGAAAAAGTGCCTTCAACACTCCTAGCATGAAGGACAAGAGTGCTAAAATTCCTGAGGGAAAAAAAACAGGAAAATCTCAATCTCAGTTAACTTTAGCAAAGAGAAATCTGGGGATTAGGCAAAGGGTTAACACATGGATCAAGAGTGCAAGATTTCGGTGTAACACATCCATACCTTCATGTTGGTAGAGTAGTAATAAATTTGGAAATATTTTTTTATATCCAGCAACTAAGGTTCTGCTTATTATTTGGTCTTAGATTCTCCGTCGAAGTTGTTTGGTTTGATTTTTTTGAATTCTCCTTCCAGATTGTCGACTTTTCTTTTTCTGGTGGATTTTATTTAATTTTCAAAATTTTGGGTATCATGGGAGGATCTATCTTTTCTTTCAGCGTTTTCACCAACCTCATGATCCTTCTTTGTCTCTATTCATTGATCCTTTCCATTATTCCTTTCATGCAGACTTTGGAGTAATATTTCATTGATTTCCTGGTATTTTTCCTAAGACTTCTTTAGTTGTTCATTATCAGCCTTAAAACTTTGTATTTCCACAAGGCTAGCTTCGAAATATTCTTCCTTTGGTTATGTCGTATGTGGTGCATGATCATCTTATTCATATTGGCCATCATTTTAGTTATGTGAATCCATTGTTTAGCCCTGGAAAATATTATGTATACATAAAGAAAGCAAAGCAATTTTTTTTTGTTAGAATAACATTTTAGTGTGTTCAGCGGAAACTAGATGTTTCCATAGGAAACAGGGTTGAACCTATGGCTCTGATACCATGTGTAAAATACTCATTATCGCATACCTCAAAATCCATATAATTTTTTTTATATGATATATATCTAAAAACACATTAGCAACCCCCTACATGCTGCTAAGGACATATGCCATAGTTTTCATTCTATTACTAAACCTACTTTACCACTACCTAGTTGGTTGTGCAATCTGTATTTTTTACGAAGGGAACAAAATCATCTAGTGATCTTCAGCCTACATGCGATTTTTTGTATTAAATTATCTTGTTCTTCAATATTTGAACTTAGCTCTGGAAAATTAGGCTCCAAATCATTTATAAGTTCAGTCCTAAACTTCTAAGTTTAGTTTCCTTTCTGTAGTTATCTTTCTGTAGTGATCATTCCGCAATTAACTTTCCATAATGATAATTCCACAATGTTCCTTCCAAAATCTAACTTTCCACAAAATACCTTTCCTCAATGATCATTGTGGAACTATCCTTCTACAATGATCTTTCTACAACTAGCCTTCCGCAATGATATTTTTGCAACTAGCCTTCCGCAAATGCGAATTACAGATTGTGGGTCATCTTTAATCTTTTTTCAAAATAATCTTCTGCAAATTATTCTTCTGCAATTATCCTTCCGCAAATTGTGGATTGAGGTTTCTCGATTGACTTTTAAACTTTTTGAAATAATTTTTTTGCAATTATCCTTCCGCAAATTGTGGATTGCAGATTGTGAATTGCAGGTTGACTTATAAACTTTTGAAATAATTCTTCTGCAATTATCATTCCGTAAATTGCGGGTTGACTTATAAAATTTTTGAAATATTCTTATTCAATTAACCGTACACAATTATCCTTCCACAAATTGCGGATTGTGGGTCACCCTTAAACATTTTAAAATAATCTTTCGTAATTGTGGATTGCAAATTATGGGTTGAATTCTCAACTTTTCTAGAAATATTCTTCCGAAAAAACTGTATTTCCACACTTAGATGTTTGCTGGGGAAGAGTTGTAGTTTTTCTTAAACAATTTTTTATGCCATTGAAGGGACTTACAACCCTACTATTATGAATCATACTTATGATAATGTTTAATGTATAAACAATTTGATACGACCCTTAAGGTCTTTGCAGTTTTGCTGAAATTACTGTCATGAATTATCCCATAGTATTAAAAATATATTCTTTCCCCGAGTATATATACCTGAATGTTTAGCCCATATTATCTTGGGACAAATATGAGAATATTTAGTGATAGCTTAACAATAACTTTGATTTACTTCGATTACGTTGATTTCCGGTGGTTAACTACTAGTGTATTATTTGATTAGGTTTAACTGTTAGTTAACTATGAGAGTCATAAGCTCAATTACAAGATTTTAGTAAATCACAATACTTTAATCATTTAATGGAACTAACAAGATTCAGAGATTGCAATGGCTATAGGTAGCACATCCTTTGACATTGATTCCGATCAGATGAGTCTGATCAGATTTTTATGTATGATTGGTTGCCTTAGTTAATATTTGTAACATACATGCATTAATAGGGAAATTATTTTATGTAGATCTTAGTTTCCCCTTAAATCAAATCGACAATAACACTTAAAAAGGTGAATGAGACTATACCAGGTTGGGAGGGATTTATTCTTATCCAGATGCAACCTATATAATACTATAGAGGATGCATTGATTCTTACATGTAAAAAGAATACTTATGAATTTGCATTATAACTAGAAAATCTTTGCAGAAATAATCATTGATAATAAAACAGTGCTAATATTCTTATGTGATTACTTAAACCAACAGGAATCATCATTAAACATATTTATATCATGCAATGTTTTGAAATAAAATAATTTCTTCTGTGTATTACCACTATCACAACGCTTAACTTGGAATCTAATAGAACAAGATCTACTATTCTTTTAAAGCATTTACAATTTTCATCCAGAAACCTAAAATATTGCATAGATAAATTCCTGTCAATGGCATACATACATGTGTGTGTGTGTGTGTGAAAAAATAAACAGTCTGCATAATATAAAACTTTAATAGAACCTGGAAATAGAATGATCCCAAATGTGGTAGGAACAACCATGTTCCACCCAACTATAGATTAGGAAAAACTTGCTCTCTGCCCTTAATCACCCCCGAGCTGAATTATGCATTCCAAGAGTAGTGACAGTCAACCTCAGATTCATATCTCTGTTAGTCAGTCAGAAATAAATTTCCTAACACCCGAGTGCTCACACAAAAAGGGACTATCCATAATCCACCTAAAATTGGGGCTTTTGTTTGATCACTTTGAATTGAGCATCTGGGGAGGACATGATTCAATTCTAAAAATAACTGCTGAACTTAGGGTTAATAAAAAATTTGTTGCCTGAAAGCATTAGGTATTACATTCTTGGTTGTTTCTTTTAGGTAGGACCAATCACACTTGACCAATAGAGCCACCATCAAGTGGAATCAATCCTCCATTAGAAGGTCCTTCCAAATTCCAATGCCTTATTTTATCAACGACCTAACAACTGAGTGTTTCACCGGCCCGACAAAGTTGTCCCTTATCTAAGTTCAATAAACTATATGCTCCAGGGATCTGGAGAGTACATGGTTTACCTCACTAATTCCATGTAAATGTTGAATCACTTGGGATTTCTTCTTATTGTCATTTCTTTTCTATACATTGTTTTTAATAAATAATAAAATTTTGTTGCACACCTACCGTTTCAAATGAAAAGAAAAAATTATTTTTACATGTCAACATTGAAAGGGCTCAATTTCTCACAACCCTTCAAAGTGAAATGAAACCCTACCCTTCAAATTTGATCCCTGGTCGGAATGAAATTGGTTTTGTCTCGCCCATATTCCCGCCAATATTCTTTGCATAAATTCAAAATTTGCAGACACATGCAAGTTCCATCGCTGGTTGATCCAAATCGTAATGCAGAACCAGAATGGGATTTCACGAATCCGATGTACACCAAATCTTACGCATCTCTGCTACAAGCGTGTACTCACATTAAATCACTTGTAAACCCTTTGTTACTGAACAACGAATGTTTTAGGGGAAAATGGGTATTGTGGGTACTGTGGGCGGGGTAGGGCTCGTGACCACGCCATTTGAGATTTTAACACACCTAACAATTCCCATGGTTTAACCAAATTTATTTATTCACTTAGTTTGGCCACTTGGGCAGTCCTCGTCTGGGTATTATACTCGTAGTTTGCAAGCAAATTTGGTGATGAAATTAATCACATAAATTCTGCTGGTGAACAGTCTCTGACTGATTGCCTGCAGAGTTAAAGGAAGAAGCAGAAGAAGAAGAAGAACAGAAACCATGGCCACCTACAAGACCAGAATACCATCATGCTTCCTTCTGCTGGTCACAGCGTTTGTTTTGATGGATTTCCAAGGATTTCATAAGATCAGAGATGGGCGGTTGTCTAATGACATAATAAGTGAGAAAATTGTAGAAATTGAGAGTCTACGGGAGCAATTACAAGTGCCCAAATTCAATCTTAATACCCCAACTGGCCACTCTTATTTGCAGGCCCTCTTCGGACCATAATCGACTTGGGTGATTGGGGTTTTAACAATTAGCACACCTACTTATCGATCCAATGGACTGGGGTTTTCTCACCTACACTTGCCTACTCCTAGATTCGATGGCTTGGGGTTTGTTCACCTATGCCTACCTGCTCGCAGATTTGACAGGGTGGGGTTTCTCCAACGGCTGCACATTATTAATGCAGGGTCTACGATTTTGGTGAATGATGTTGGTGGGGCGTTTAGCTAAGCCTGCCCACAGATTTGATAGGGTGGGGTTTCTCTAACGGCTGCACATTATCAATGCAGGGTCTATGATTCTGGTGAATGATGTTGGTGGGGCGTTTAGCTAAGATTGTTACCAGGTCCTTTCTATTTCCTCTTTTAAATTTTTTTGCTATTTCACATTAAGTTTTCAGCGTATATGGGCCATTTTCTTCCAAAACCAGGATTTTGGTTCACCTAGAAAGTTTTCATAGTTTTTCAGGTTGCCTTCTAACAATATTTTCTAATATTCTTCGATATTCTAATAAGTTTCTTTCAATACCCATGGCAATATATTCTCCAAAATAGTATATGCTACATTGCTAGAGAAATAATATACTGGAACCAGAGCCTCCTGTTCCAGGCCTTTCACCACCACATTTTCCAGAAAATAACTCAGCTCATTACCACTCTCCTTTTGGTCCAGTTCAGGAAATAAACAAAATGCGTGATATGTTTGCTAAAAAGGATTTACCCTATAAGAGAGATAGTTGTTCAATATTACGAAACAATGGTAATAATCAGGATCTATCCCCAAATCTAAGTGCACAGGGTTCTATTCATCTCAATTCAAAGACATTTCACTACATTGTTCTCCAGTGTCTAATTTTTCTGCATACATGAGTACAGAGGCAGCAGCTCAATCAGCTGCAACTACTACAGGGGCCTCAGAATTTTCGGTACTGGCATTTGATCCATCTCGTGAAGGATCAGTCTTAGCTGTTGCAGTTGTTGAAGGTGAAAGATCCTGTTGCTTCCTTCTTAGTGACGCTATGACACTTGATAGCTAGACATTTTCGCAAATAGAATCTTATATATCTCAAATTCTTTTACAGACTCTGCTTGGCACAGAATAATCAAGGTGGAAATATATACAGCATTTCTTCAATAGAATATTTTAAAGATTCCTGATCAATTTTGTTTATGTTGCTTCTAATATCAAAGAAAGGATCAGCTTTGCAGTATAATGTACTTAGAAAATAATTTGGGATTATAATGTTTTAACTTTTAACATGAGCATTTGTACTTGTATTGGTTGATTCTGTCCTAAACTTGGATAATCTAAAAAATCTAAAAAATCTTGGATATTGTTCCAATCAGACCGTCTTGTTCATCTTCCAGTTTTGTGCCTGTAACTGCAACTTCAGAGCCTTGTAGGATGTGTGCTGAAACAAAGAAAACCTCTGGTCTAAATTTGGCACAAGATGGTACAGCTGTTGTTGATACATCATCTTTAGCTCAGAAAGGTTTCACTTTTGATGCTGGGACATCACATGCACCTTCCACCACCACGACTCACTTTAACCCAAGTTATGGTCTCTCTCCTTCTATGAAACGAGCTCTGTTGAAGAAGAAATGCAGCTTAAAGAGCGGATTGAATGGGCTCATCAGAAATCTATGCAAGCAGCTAGAAAATTGAGCAAATATTTCACTGAGTTGAAAACATTGAGGATGGAGAGAGATGAGACTTTGCGCTTGAAAAAGGATAAACAAGCTCGGGAAGACAACACAATGAAAAGGATTTCTGAAATGGAGAATGATTTACGGAAAGAAAAGTTCCCTCACATTGCACATTACAAGGCTCTCAAGCTGCCAGTTGGCATGGATGCAAAGGATTTGGTCAAATCACAACTAGTGATTGCAAGCATTGATGGTAAAGAATATGTAACATTATATTTTCGTTCTGATTGAGAAAAATATCTACCCTTACTTTTCAAGTAATTGACATTCCATCAACAGATATATCATATTTGCAAGGCACAATTCCCACGACCCTGAACATGTATTATATGTAATGTAGAGTCCTTACACTACCATTTTGAAGTAGCTTTCTTATTTCTGCCTTTTAACCTATGTTGCATTGAATTTCTAGGATGGGGTGGTGTGGGGATGAAGGGATGGGAACATAGATTTGGCCTCCATTTCATTGTAAATCGTTAGAGCTCCATCTGTGTCCCTTTCTTTGCAAATTCTATAAATAAGCGAGTGATAAGTTTCCAGTGCTGGTAATAACCCCTTATCTTGCATTTCATAATGCAGTTTTAAGGCTCCCTTTATGCATCCCATTTCACAGTTTGAAATTATCATCTTACTGTAAATCTAAACATTAGGAACTAAACCTTTCTCTACCATTAGTTTAAAAATATTATTAGCCTCTTCCAAACTGCCCTTCTTGCAAAGACCATTCATAAGGGTGCTAAAGCTTTCAATAACAGAAAGAAAACCCATTTTCTGCATTCTCAAATGCATCTTCAATGCCATATCTACCTTTCCTACTTTGCAAAGTACACCAATGACAGGATTGTATGTAGAAGAATTAGGTGCAACACCTTTCACCTCCATTCTGTCATACAAATTCATGACAAAATCTGCATCTTCCATGCATAAACAATCAGTCAGCATATTGCAAGTTCTGACATCAGAAGCCAATTCTTTTACATAGGTGTTGTTCAGAATCTCATTAAACTCCTCCTTTCTACAATTTTTTAAGAGTACTCTGATAAGTGACATGTAACTGCTAATACTTGGGAGCATGCCTTTCCTTTCTATTTCATTGTAGAGTTCATACCAGTATCAAATTTCCATTGATTGCAAAGTATGTCAATGACAGTGTTATAGAGAGAGTCGTCTGGCACAATTCCACAACCTATCATGTTATCAAGAAGTTCAGAGGCCTCCTGTATATTTTCTGCCTCAGAATGTGCCTTAATCAAAGCCCTGTAGGTAATCACATTTGGAATTAAAGGCTTTTTGGCTAATATAGAGAAAATTTGAGGCTACCCAGTTTAGATTGCTTTGCTTAAAGTGAGATGAATTGGGTGATTGAATGCTAATATACAAGAAAAATGCAATTGATGTTGATTCTCTGCCGTATTTCCATTAACCATGGCACCTTTAATAGTTACCCACTAGAAGATGAGTAACATTCCTTCCTTAGAAGTTAGGACTGGCTAGACATGATCTAAAAGCTGTAAGTTCTTTTATTTTATTGTTGATAGTGAAAATGCCAAATATTTATCAACTCGTGACAATGCACTTAGTGGTGGTTTTCGTTTATATTATCATTAAATTATCAAACTACATCATTCTGACATTATGGCATATGCTGAAAATATGACTTTAAAGAAAATAAATTTTACAAGGGATTACAATTTCGAGCATAGCTTGAATAGAGTAAAATCAGTTATAGCTTCCTTAACCTGTTCCAAACATGTATTTCTTGTAGAAGTAAAACTGTATTGCAGGACACTAAATTTTTGTACTGCACTCTGTTCTGGGGAAAGTGAGGAGGACACTAAATTTTTAGACTGCACTCTGTTCTGGGTAAGATCTTATCTCTTAGGAGGTTCTTAAAATCCATTGTGTATCTCACTAAAAAGGATATTATTCTATAGAAACATTCTATTTCTAATATGCTTTCCTTGTCTAGTGCTTGGTTGATCTCACCAGAGTGGCTGAAAGCAAGCTGCAGGGAAGGTAAATTTGTTGGTAAGCTACAGGATTCATATTACATTTATATATTTTATATAAAGTTGAAAGAATAACCTTGCAAGTTGCACCTTCTGAAATCTTATGTTGTGCTAAATGCATCTTAGGTGAAATGCCATATATCTTGAAGGATAAATATTTTGAGTCAAAATATGGTCTAAAAGTGGAAGATGTGACTCGCAAAGCATGTGCTAATACCCGTGAGCTACTCAAAGGTTTTGATGTGTATCTTACACCACATGTTCAGCCAAAAGTGGAGGATCTTTCAGCCATTATCATGGCTGCAGGTGGCAAGGTAAGTATGTTTCTCATCATTAATTTTTCCATAATAGTGTGGCATCAATCGTTGCTGACTTGAAACTGGCTTGTTAATGTGTTTTATACAGGCTGTGCTAAGTCTAGAAAAAGTGCAAAACCCTTCACACACTTTTGCTTTAACATGTGAGGAGGATATGTCAGAAGCTTTGGCAGCAGCAATAACGGGGATGCCAATGTATACCAGTGATTGGCTCATGTGTTGCATTATGAGACAAGAATTTGACTTCATAGCTCCACAATTCATAGAATCCTTATAACAGAACGAGTTCCTTGCTTCACATGCTATCAAATGTACTTTCCTGTAAATATCATTCGTCCTGCTTTCTATAATGGAATACACTTGACATTGTATTTGAACTAATTACTATGTTGGAGTTTCTTTCCTGTTTATATTTATAGATCAATTTCTTTTGTAACATCTATAATCTCTTGTTTTGTAACATCTATAATCTGTAGAATTTCTTGTACTCTATCTTAGTAGTTTCAAGTTTAAATCATACACAGACCTTATGAGTTGTTCTTCCATTTCGTTCTTTTTTTCTTGTATACTAGTATAAATCTTCATGGCTGGCAGAAATCCAGGAACTTCATGGGGGATACCTACATATTTGGATCAAGATAATGGGAAAATGCTATAAAAGAGATGTTACTACTTATTGAAGAAGGTATCTTAATCATTCCATTATTTTCAAGGAACAACCCTTGTTCATTCACTGTTAATTTTTGAAACAATGGCTTGTAAACTTGGATCTCAACATCCTTACCCATCTAGATCAGTTTATGAAGATCAACTGGGGTTGTGGTTAATGCATCCTTACAATGTAGTAAACATAGTACTAGCTCCGCTGTATGGCCAAAATGAACATTATGGCGCAGAATTTTGAATTTTGAATTTTTCACATAAATGGCTATTTTAAAGTTAAATTTTGTATTAGTTTACAGAGGTTTATATGTCTCATTCCCCTCCGGATTCGAACCTCCCACATCGGAAATACTCGTTCTTAACTGTTAAATTCCACATGTTATACTCCTAAGCAATTTGTTTATAACAAACATAGCTAGAAATTTAACTGGATAACTAACAAGTGGTTAGAGACATTGCACAGAAGCGTTTTATAGTTAGGACTTTCTTGCAAGGTTCATCTCACACTGGTTGTGAATGGCATCGGGCCGAAGTCTAAGAGACGTATCAAGTTCTGAATCCTTTCCAGAAGCTGAGCTTTCTGAGAAATTCAGTGCATTATTATCTTGGTCTGCCTGTAAAACCTTGCTCAGCATATCCTGCTCAGACTTTCCAGTATCATGCTTAGCTTCTAAAGCTAATATGTGTACCTGAATCCCATCCAAATGTTCTGAGTTCTTATTGTTTGCAGTGTCTGCAGGTAAAAATTCAGATTTAGAATCTGTATTCGCAACTTCTAGTTGCTTTTCCCAAGAATCCATAGGGGTATTCAAGTCCCAATGGGACCTATCATCATTGAAATAGACAGATCCAACCTCAAAAGAATTCCTTTCTCTTGTTTCTCTCCATCTTCCTGTAAACCTGCAGCAGAGCACTCCCCAACTACAGAAGACATTTTACTACAGCCATTTGTCTCTAAATGAGTTCTAGATCCTGGAGCAATAGAGTTACAACATAGGGCTAACTCCATTGATTCCTCTGTCTCCGTGCATGTAATGTTATCTGTTCTGCTCAGATTATTACAATCTGAAATGCCCTTGATTACATGGATTTCATTCTCTGCAGTGAATAACAGATCACTATGTAGCACATGGTCTCATCTCCTAAAATCTTCTTCCTATTTCATAGTGTCCATGCATGAATAAACTTCTTGTTTATTATCTTGACTACCAATATCACCATCATTCAATATTTCAGGTGTAGGCTTAGGAGTCTTGAATTCCATCAATTCCACTTTGGATACTCTGTCTTCCAAGCTGTTGCTCCCTGGTTTACCTATAGAAGCAGACATTGGAAACCTTGAATTTCCTGACAAATTAGCAATGCCAATATCCTATGGAAAATAACCTACTGAACTAGGAATTTTCAAGGTATTTTCATTCAATGGCTGACCAACAACCTCTGTGTATTTCTCGTGGAACTCAGTATAAGAAAAGCCATTTAGCTGACGCCCATAGAAGGCGTTGCTGAATGGAATGGATGCCTGGAACTAACCTTCTCATCCATCCTGATAATAGTAATCTCGTCCCTTTCTATCTTTTTACAGGAAAAACACTTGTAATATGGTGTAGGCAAATTTTGTCTACACCAACAAACTTTTAGAAGATACACATCTCAACAAACTTTAAAGAATTTAGTAGTGACCATTTCTTTTCGAAGCTGTCTCAAATTGACTATCCCTGAGTGACATTGTCGATCTGTCTAGCATAATTGGACCAGCATCCTGATAGCCTTTGCGAACTGAGGGGATGTGAGAAGATGACCTTTGCATCCGTGCACTGGTGAAGCTTGACCTGACATCCACTGCTCCTTGCAAAGATGGTCTCCTTCTAAATGAGACTGTATTCCTTTCATAAGAAGCTGGCCTCTGTTTAGAAGCACTTTGAGAACGAACCTTAGATTTTGAAGATTCAGTATTAGCCATATAGTTGGGAAAGGCAAAATAACCCTCAAATAAACTCTCTGCGTATTCACTTTTAGGAGTAAATGGACCTCTTTTGCCTCCAAACTTAGCTGAACTGAATTGAGGACTATTTTGCGCTGTTGAAAACACTTTGTCTTCTCCATAATCATAATCTTCATACACAGTTTCAGGGCTGAAATCTTGGGAAACTGGTGCATTCAATACATCTGCTCCTGACTTAGGAATAGATAATCGATACAGTTCAGAAGTCATCCTCTGCAAAGATTCTGCAGAAGTAAAGCCTTTGCAATGTGGTAGAGACTGAGCTTGTTGTGGAGATTAAAGATTCCAGTTATCATGTGGAGGGTATTGGGTTGCAGAGGTCGTGGGAGATATGCTCGGCTCCATAGAAAGAGAATCTGGCATTGATCCATTCCACTTCTTTGAACTTGATCTGTTTCTGTCCATCTCAACGATTTTTGTGCTTCCATCCAAGCTGTTGTTATCCATTTCCTGTTCATTCAAATGATAGAAATAAGAGCTCTTCCATGAACGGAAACCACTCAATGTTAATGGCAGTTAGATTGTCCACATAAAACAAAAATATAATTCTGGATTGTTGCTGTTCTCTTCAGTTTTACTTCCAAGACCAGCAGCAGTAGAAGGGGATTCTGACCTAGAAATAAAGAATATGTTGTAAGAGAGTCTCTTAGATATTTGATATTGTCATACTTACCCGCTGAGGGAAAACATTAAATAATTCTCTCCCAGATTTCATTGTAGCATCTTGTCTTCTTTGTGGCTTTCCTTCCAGTTCATTCAAACTACCAGTGCTTGGGTTCCTTCTTTTCTGTGCAACGAAACACACACCATCAAGAACTTTGGTAGCTAAAACATTCTTCTTAATGTGCAAGGAAATAATAAAGGCAAACAATTGCCATATAGATACAAGGAAAGCGAAACTGAAGGTAGTCTAGATGGAGGAAGATCTGCACCACAAGTGCAGGACAAAGTGGGAAAGAAAGCAAGTTGGAATGGTATTGATTCTAGTTTCTCTCATATTCACAAGAAACAGAAAACAGTAGACAAAATTTGCCTACACCATATAAGATACAGTGTAATCCAACAATGAAGGTTTCTTTTGATGGTTGAGCATTTGACGTACTTTGTCATATGCAAGCTAGTTACAACAGAACATCTCAGCCCCAATTCATTACAAAAAAAGAGAAGCTAAATAGAAAACAAGCACTCAGGTGGACCAATTTTTCTTCAAGCTCTTAAAAGCAAACAATAGATACCTAACCCCATTTACGGCCGTCGGATTTTTGGTCAAAATGTAGTAGTGATTGTATCTTTAGCCAAAGCTTCACATAATATATGACCAAATAATAGGGCAGTTTGTCTGTTATAACACCATGTTAGAAAATGGTACTGAACATTATTATTAGCAAATTAACAGTAAAACCCTAGCAAGAATAACCAGCACATCATAGAAAGAAAAATAGCCCAATGCATGGGCATATTACAAGATTGACAGAACTGTTTGGTTGGAGCTTCATATCCAAATAATCAGTAAAGGTCATCTATACTTGATGAATTACAAATGAGGCAAAGCCTCAAACATAAAGAAGCAGGGTTTATATTAGCTATCCCTAAGCTTACTAACATATGGGACCACAATCACACCTAATAACTACTAGCAATGTGGGCTTTATCCACCCACTAATGGTGAGGCATAAATACATTACTGTCCATTAGGGCCACAAGTCAAGATTAGCCAACATATTTCCAACAATCGGTAGTCAATATTCAAAATTAGTGCTGTCATAATATCATGAATAAGATAAGCTCCAACCTACTATTTGACGGATGTGAAATCATTTTATATGATAGTAAAATCAGGGCTATAAATATTCATGAATATGTATTAGCCAACTGAAAAAGGTATCATCTGAGAAATCAATCATAATTTTTAAGGTCCTTTGGCTATGTTTACCTTTGGTTGCTGCCTTACAAAGGAGAATTCTTGAAATACATTACAAATGTCAGAAAATATATAAGAGGCTTATTCACCAACAAAAGAATGTTGTAGCTGACATGCTAGTGAGCTTAAGCAGCGATAGACTCAACACCATGTCTTTCATAGCAGTTAATCCGTTGAATGTAATTGAATAAAGTTCCTGTTAGCTGGCCAAATTCCTTTTATCAATATAATATTACAGGAAAAAGCTGAGGAGGGTAGAATAGCTGAAAGTAGAGGGAATGCGGATCTCCAGATCAATGAAGAAGGAAAAATCACAGGAAATTTGCCTAGTCTACCCGTCGCAATTCCTAGGGTTTGCATTTTTTTTTTTAAACTTATACAAAACGTGGATATAGCGACGGCAAGGCGTGGATACAATGACGGCAAGGCGTGGATACAGCGACGGCAAGGCGTGGATAAAGCGACGGCAAGGCATGGATATAGAAACGGCAAGGTGTGGATACAGCGACGGCCAGGTGTGGATACAGAGACGGCAAGGCGTGGATATAGCGATGGCTTAGACATCTAACGAAATATAGAACATTGTCACTCTTGCAACGCAAATTAGGGGTCGTCTCTATTGTGACGAAATTGTTTCCATGGAAAAAAAACACTTAGACGTGGCAATATCCACGCTTTTTCGTGGATATTGCCACGTTTTGCCGTGGCAAAATTGATCACTTGTACTAGTGTGGGATAAGAAATCCTTGAGAATCCTTCAATAAACCTCCAGTAATAACCGATGAGTCCCATGAAAGATCGATTATCATCTACATCCTTTGGAATAGGCCAATCTGAGATAGCTTTTATTTTTTGTGTATCTACCACGAATCCTTTTTCGGAAATTATATGACCTAGATATTGAATTTATTTTTTTAAGAATTCACACTTTTCAAACTTAGCGTAATTTTGATGATCTCTTAAGGTCTGTAGAACAATTCTTAAATGTTGTTGATGTTTCTCTTTTGACTTGGATTAAATTAAGATATCATCGATAAAAATTAACATAAATTGATCGAAGTAGTTGTTAAAGATACTATTCATTAGACACATTAATGTAGCAGGGGCATTAGTTAAACCAGAATGAATTACTATGAATTCGTAGTGCCCATAACAGGTCCTGAAAGTTGTTTTATTAATATCATCTTCCTTAATCCTGATCTTGTGATATCCATATCACAAATCTAATTTTTAGAAAATCTTAGCTCCACCTACCTGATTGGACAAATAATTGATTTGTGGTAGCAGATGCTTATTTATAATGGTTACTTTATTCAATTTCCTATAGTCTATGCAAAGTCATAAAGTTCCATCCTTTTTCTTAACAAATAAAACTGTTCCTCCCTAAGGCGACACACTGGATCTGATATAACCCTTATCTAGTAGTTTGTGTAACTAAAGTTTTAATTCAGTTAGTCCAGGAGTGCTAATTCGATACGATATTTTAGATACCAATGTAGATCCAGGTATAAGCTCAATGGAAAAATCTATTTTTTGTTGAGGGGGTAGTCTTGGTATCTCTTCTGGAAACACATCTATAAATTAAGTTATAACTAAGTGATCACTTACACGTGTTTTATTTTCGTTAAGGAGTAATTCAGTGACTCAAAATGGATAAAGCTTATAGCCTTTCCTAAAGCACTTCTTTAATTGCATGGCAGGAATCTGTCTTAAAGATACGGGTTTATTTACACCCTTTAACATCCTAACAACTTAATCCTCGGCAAGGTATTTAAAGGTTTTATAGAAACAATTTAACACTACTTTATACTTTTTTGGCTAGTCCATGCCAATTAGTCTTATGATTTTGTATTTTAATTTCACAATCAACAATAAAATCAGTCACCTTTCTTTTTTCTTTGTTGGCTAGTTGGACTAACCAGGGTTTCAAATTCCTTACCTTGGCGGGTTGGAAAGTCTCCATAAATTTGAGAATGATTTAACTTAAGGTAGCCCCTGGATCAATTAGTATAGAAATATTTTGGCTAGAAATTGTACCTTCAATTTCTATAATTAATGCATATTGATGATATGCTTAACGGTCTTCAAGGGTTGGATTAATCCCGTGGAAACTTTTTACAATTTCACCAACAATGGAAGCTTCTTGTTGGTTATGAATATAACTATTTTCTTCGTTGAAGAATGGCAAGTTTTGTCATAAATGGGGCTCTCCACACTCCCAAAATTTCAGTGATTCTTTAGGGGTCCCAACAGACCCTTTTGGTCCAAAGTTAACAGGTTTATTACGTTTCGACTGCAATGGTTCACTTTTGTTATAAGGATTCCCTTGCATATTTCTTGCCATATTCCTGAAGTGTGGTGGATTGAAGCCATTTTTTCGCTAGTTAAATTTTTCCTACTTCTTATCCTTCCATAATTTATATGTGTCATTCCTCTGCTTATACTATTCAAAAGATAATATTTCCTTCCTTGGCACTTCGTATAAGGTTTTAGGGTTTTCAAACTCAATCTGATCTGTGTAAGGCTAGCCAAACAGCTTAAGAATCCTTGAAATTTCACCTTTTCCTCCGTAATATAAGGTATGAACCGTAGCAGATATAGAAATTTTTTATAAGGTCCTCCATGTTCATTTGGCCAAGTTTTAATTCATAAAACTCCTTTGTTTTTATCTCATAATAACTTTTTGACATATATTTCTTCTTGAAGAGTTTCTTAAATTATGACTATTCCATATTCTTTTCCTTTAACCCATGGAAAAATTTTAGATCATGCCACCAAATGCTGGCCTTTCCTTTTAGATTGTAAACTTCCATCCGTACCTTCATGTTGGTGGAGTACTTGTAAATTTGAAAAAATAAATTTATATCCAGCAACCAAGCTTCTACCTCTTGTCCGGTCTTTGATTCTCCATCGAAGCTGGTTGGTTTTATTTTTTTGAATTCTCCTTCCAGATGGTTGACTTTTACTTTTTCGTTAGATTTTATCTAATTTTCATACTTTTGGGTATCACTGGAGGAGCTATATTTTCTTTCAACACTTTCACCAACCTCCCAATCCTTCTTTGTCTCTATTCATTGATCCTTTCCATTGTTCCTTTCATGTAGACTTTGTAGTAATATTTCATTGATTTCCTGCATTTTTTCCCAATCCTTCTTCAGTTGTTCATTATCCATCATAAAACTCTGTATTTCCACACTCAAATGTCTCATTGTTTCTACCACTTAGCTAGCTACGAAATGTTCTTCCTCTGGTTGTGTCATATGTGGTGCATGATCATCTTCTTCAGGTTGTACACCATTTTTGTTATGTGAATACATTGTTTATCCTTGGAAAAATACTATGCATGCATGAAGAAAACAAAGCAATTTTTTTGTTAGAATAAAATTTCAGTATGTTCAACGGAAACTAGATGTTTGCATAGGCAACATGGTTGAACCTATGGATCTGATACCATAGGTAAAATACTCATTATCTCATACCTCAAAAACCATATAATTTTTTTTATATGAAATATATCTAAAAACACATCATCAATCCCC
Organism: Pseudotsuga menziesii; assembly: GCA_001517045.1. Lineage (NCBI taxonomy): Eukaryota > Viridiplantae > Streptophyta > Pinopsida > Pinales > Pinaceae > Pseudotsuga > Pseudotsuga menziesii. The sequence goes on from LPNX010999245.1 coordinate 46,512, forward strand.
TACATGTTGCTAAGGATATCTGCCATAGTTTTCATTCTATTACTAAACCTACATTTCCACTACCTGATTGGTTGTGCAATGTGGATTGTTTACTAAGGGAACAAAATCATTGGGTGATATTAAACCTACAAGCGATGTTTTGTATTAATCTATGTTATTCTTCAATCTTTGAACTTAGCTCTGAAAAATTAGGCTCCAAATCATTTATAAGTTCAGTCCTAAAATTCTAAAAGTTATTTTGCTTTCCGCAGTGATCATTCCGCAATTAACTTTCCACAATGATCATTCCACAATGTTCCTTCCAAAATGTAACTTTCCACAAATTACCTTTCTACAATTATCATTCTGCAACTATCCTTTTGCAATGATCTTTCCGCAACTAGATTTCCGTAATGATCTTTCTGCAACTAGACTTACGCAAATGCAGATTGAGGATTGCAGATTGCAGGTCATCTTTAATCTTTTTCAAAATAATCTTCCGCAAATTGTGGATTTAGGATTGTGGGTTGATTTTAAGCTTTTTGAAATACATTTTCTGCAATTATCCTTCCACAAATTGCAGGTTGCCCTTAACATTTTAAAATAATCTTCCGCAATTACACTTCTGTAATTGCGGATTGCGGGTTGAATTCTCAACTTTTCTCAAAACAGGCTTTCACAGAACGTATTTCCACACTTAGATGTTTGTTGGGAAAGATTTTTAGTTTGTCTTAAAAATTGTGGATATCATTGAAGGGTCTTACAACCCTCTTGTTATGAATCATACTTATGATATTGTTTAAGGTGTAAACAATTTGATACGACCCTTAGTGCCTTTGCAGTTTGTTGAAATTCCTATCATGAATTATGGCGTAGTTTTAAAAAATATTATTTCCTAGGTATATATACCCATATGTTTAGCCAATACTATATTGGGGAAAATCTAAGAATATTAGTGATGGCTTAACAATAACTTTGATTTACTTTGATTACCTTGATTTGCGATGGTTAACTGATAGTGTACTATTTGATTAAGTTTAACTGTTAGTGCACTATGAGAGTCGTAATATCAATTACAATATTTTAGTAAATCACAATACTTTAATCATTTAATGGAACTAACAAGATTTAGAGATTGTGATGGCTGCATGTAGCGCATCCTTTGACCATGATTATGACCTGATTTATGTATATCTTAGTTTCCCCTTAAATCAAATTGGCAATAACCCTTAAAATAGTGAACGAGACTATACCACGTCAAGAGGGATTTATTCTTATTCAGATGCAACCTATAGAATACTATAGAGGATGCATTGATTCTTACATGTAAAAATAATACTTATGAATTTGCATTATAACCAGTAAATATTTGCAGAATTAATCATTGATAATAAAACAATGCTAATATGCCTATATGATTACTTAAACCAACAGGCATCCTAATTAGACATATTTCTATTATGCAATGTTTTGAAATAAATGAATTGCTTTCATGTATTACCACTATCACAACACTTAAATTGGAATCTAATAGATCAAGATCTACTATTCTTTTAAAGCATTTACAATTTTCATCCAGAAACATAAAATCTTGCATATATAAATTACTGTCAATGGCATGCATAGATATATGAAGAAATAAACATTATGCATAATATAAAACTTTAATGGAACCTAGAAATACAATGATCCTAGATGTGGTAGAAACAACCACGTTCCACCCAACCATAGATTCAGAACAACTTGATATCTGCCCTTAATCACCCCAAGCTCAATTATGCATGCCAAGAGTAGTGACACTCAACCCCAGATTCAAATCTTCGTTAGTCAGTGAGAAATAACGTTCCTAAAAACCGAGTGCTCACACAAGAAGGAATTCTTTCCAACATACTCAAGAGCTTCCTGCCTCCCTGATATGCCTCCTTCTTATAGTTAATTTTTCCTAGCTATTTTTCACAGGCAACCAGTTCCTCTTGGAATTACCACAGCTAACAAAATCGCTGATTTCTAGGGCATGTATAATGTCATAAATGCACTTCTAACACTTGTTTCAACATCCCTGAGGTTAACTCTTCTTGTCCCCCACTCTTGCATGCATAATTTCCTCATTTAACATAGTTGTCCTCCTTCATTCATAATTTAATTTAATCATATTGTTTAATTATATTTGTCCTCCAAGGACCTATGGGAAGATTTAAGATCCAACCAATTTTATTCAATTAAAACTATAACTCAAAATAATTCATAATTACTAAATAATGTTTATTTCTTGGGAGATGTTACATCCTCACCCCCTTATTGCGAACACTATCTTTAGTGTTTTTTATTCTTCATCCATTGGTTCCAAAAATAGCTATGGGTACTTCCCTCGCATATCTTTTTCTAATTCCCAAGTTTCCACCTCAAGGTTATAGTGCTTCCATTTCACCTTTATCGGAGCAATGACTTGGTTCCGAAATCTGTTTCTTTATTTTCTAGAACACGTAAAGGTTCCACTTCAAACTCGCCTTCTGGTTCCACCTACACCACATTCCCGTCAATGATGTGAGTGCAATAATGAATACATTTATTTAATACCGAAACATGAAAAAAATTATGAATTCTTAATGTGTCGGAAGCTCAATTTTGTACGCCATGGGTCCAATTCTTTCCATGATTTAACAGGGTCCACAAAACCATGGTGCCAATTTGGTACAACTTCCCAATTTGAGGGAGCTCTTTTTGGGCTTGACTCGAAGATAGGCGTGGTCTCCAACATAAGACTCTTTATACTTCCTTTTCAAGTTAGTGTATATCTTTTGGAGATATTGTGCCACCTTCAAGTTCTTCTATACTTTTTGAGTAATTAGTTCCATGTCTTGTAAGAGTTCAGATCCTACTATGAGACAATTTATGGGGCTATCCCAGCTAACTAGGGTAGTACACTTCTTCCCATATAATATTTCAAACGGGTTCATTTTTTATGAGGCTTGATATCTGTTATTGTATGTTAACTCTACCATATGCAAATATTCTTCCCACTTAGTGGGTTTTTTCATTATGTACATTCTTAACATATCTTCTATGACTTGATTTGTACGTTCTGTATGCCCATCTATTTCAAGGTGATAACTAGTTCTAAAGTTTATTTTGGTTTCTAAACCTTCGAACAAATATTTCCAAAATTTTGATGTAAATTTAACATCTCGACTAGAGATTACCATTTTTGGTAACCCGTGTAGTCGAAATATTTCCTTCAAGAATATTTCTACAATATTAACCACTTTGTAAGTAGATTTCACTGGAATAAAATGTGCATATTTTCTTCTTATCTACTACAAACATAATTGAATCATGTTGTCTTTTTGTTTTTGGAAAACCTGTGATGAAGTCCAAATATTTGACTTCCCTATTTTCATTTGGGAATTGGAAAAGGTTGTAAGAAACCTGTTGGGTATTGATGTTCGGCTTTCACCTATTGACATTCCAGACATTTAGATAGATAATTGACTAACTCTCTTTTTAATAAGGGCCAAAATAATTTCTTGCTAATGGTTGTTATCATTTTTTGGTACCCAGGATGGCCTGCATAAGGAGGTTTATGCATCTCATTTAAAATAAAAAGTTTCAATTCTGCAATATTAGGCATGTACAATTTGTTTTTAAACCAAATTAGGCCTTTCCAGTCTATTTTGAATTATGTCCCATTTAATTTTACCTCATTCTTTTGTAATTTATTTAGAAAAATCACATATTCAGTATCATGTATACTTGTTGTTTTTATTCTATTCAAGAGATCACTTTTCGGTTGGCTCATAGTTATTTCATACACTTCATGAGTTCTTCGATTGAGTGCATCTACCACCTTATTTTACTTACCCTTAATATGATTTACTTCAAAATCAAATTCACTCAATAAGGCCATCCATCTTGCTTTCCTAGCATTAAGTCTAGGTTGTGTAAAAAAATTATTATATGTCAATAAAAGAATTTTTTTTCAAAACAGGTAGCAACACCACATTTTTAAATAATGCACTACCGCAACCAATTCCAATTCATGAACTACATAGTTCCGTTCATGGTCTTTTAACTTATGAGATTCGTAACATACCATGTGTCCTTCTTGATATAACACTCCACCAAATCCTTCTTTACTAGCATCTATACAAACTGTATAGTTCTTATAAGAGTCAACTACTTTTAATATTGGTGCCATGGTTAGTAATTTTTTGATATTTTCAAAACTTTCCTAACACTTTAGGGACCATATGAACTTCACTCCTTTTTTTTGTAAAGAAGTAATGGGATAAGCAATCCTTGAGAATCCTTCGATAAACCTCTGATAATAAGCAGTGATCCCATGCAAGACCAGATATCAGCTACATCCTTTGGCACAATCCAATCTGAGATAACTTTGATTTTCTACAGATCTACCACAATTCCTTTTTCGATGATTATATGACCTAGATACTGAATTTATTTTTTAAAGAATTCACACTTTTCAAACTTACCGTAAAGTTGATGATCTCTTAAGGTCTGTAGAACGATTCTTAAATGTTGTTGATGTTCCTCTTCCGACTTGGAGTAAATTAATATATCATCAATAAAAATTAACACACATTTATCTAAGTAGTTGTTAAATATACTATTCATTAGACACATGAATGTAGCAAGGGCATTAGTTAAACCAAAAGGAATTATTATGAATTCGTAGTGCCCATAATGGGTTATGAAAGTTGTTTTATTAATATCATTGATCTGGATTTATGCATGAATGCAACATAATACACAAATAACCATAGAAACAAAGACGCAATAGAAATAACACTTCATTTCATTAATCAAAGAACTGAAACTTGTTTACCTATAGAATTGAAATAAACTAGCTAGAGTGTCGATTGCTTATCTCTGAGAAGAGATGTGGCAGCTACATGCCTCCGAACTCTATGTTACAATGAGGCTCAAAGGCCTATATATTATTGAGAAACAATGGAAACCCTACACATCCAAAAACCTAACCCTAGGAGGCGAAACGCCAGAATGCGGGCCCCGTTGGGTAACTTGGTACATCAATTTCCCGGGGTCATAACTTTGGCATACTACCTCTATTTGACGCACATGATACATCGTTAGAAAGATCTATTCAAGGAATACATAAATAAACAACAATTATTGCGTTCAAAATGGAATCATATTTTCCCGACCATTCAATGCCGAAAAAATGTCGTTTAGGGCCTCAAAACGCTCTGGAAGTTCAGGACACGAAAACTGCCAAAAATAGTAAATTGTGCTACAATTAAGGAAACTGGAAAACTAAAAGAAACAATGGTGGGGGTCCAAGTGGAATAGGAATATGGCCACCAATATCCTCATGGATCATTCCTGCCCCCTTAGGAAGCAATGATCCTCATCGCTTTGAGTTCCTCCATGAGATGAGGAAACTTCTGCTGAAATTGGTCCCTAGTGAACCACTTTCCCTGGTGAAGGAGTTGGTCTGCTTTGACAACTCGATATAGCTGGATCTTCTACTGGTGGGTGTTCTTGATCTGTGTGTCCATAATCCGATCAGTTATGGCTTGTTCCATGCATTCTGGGTTTAACTATGTTGGTGTGAGTTGTTCTGTCACGTCTAATGTGTCTAGTGGAGGTGGAAAGTAGGGCCAAAGGCGGTCCACATTGAACACTAGGTGTAGACCAAGGAATGGTGAAACACTGATCTCGAAGTCATTTTCCTCGATAGCCTTGGTGATGGTGTATGGCCCATATCGGAGCGAGCGAAGCTTGCGGTGGGGTCCAGCGAGGCGCTTCTTCTGCAAATGTAGCCACACTTTGTCGCCCACCTGGAAGTTGTGTTACACCCGATGTTGATCATGCCGCTTCTTGTACTTAGCATTGGATCTATCCAATATGTCATAAACCTATTGGAAAATGTGTTGAATGCACTCAATGAAGTTGTTTGCCTTGGAAACTTCAGACTAGACATGAACTGAATTAGCCTAAGTAGCTGCAAATGGCATGGCTACGTCAATAGGACATAGTGGCTAGAATCCAAATCCCACTTGAAAGGGGTTGTGGTTAGTTGAGCTATGGAGGGCCTAGTTATATCTATGTTGTACATAGGGGAGGCTATCATACCATGTGTGTGGATTCTTTGAGTTGTACATGTGCAAAATGTGTACGATCATCCTGTTGATGACCTTTGTCTAGCCATCAGTCTGGGGATGGAAAGCTATGGACTTTGTGAGATTGGTGTCTAGAATTGACCATAAGCTAGAAAAAAATGTACTAAGGAACCTGCTATCTCGATCTGAGATTATAGACTGTGGGATCCTAAAGTGTACCCACACTTGTTCAAAGAAGAGTTTAGCAGTGGCTTCTGCTATGATATTCTTCTTGTAGGCCGCCATTATGGCCATCTTTGAGAATTCGTCTACAACCATGAACACACAGTCATTGTCATGCATAGTAGAAGGAAGGCCCAACATGTAATCCATGGAGATGGATTCCCAAGGTCGACTAGGGGTAGGCAACGGAGTATAGAGGCCTTGCTTCTTGATGGACGTTTTGGCAATGGCATAGGCAGTGCAGGATCGGATGTACTTCCCGACATCTTGTCGAAGGTTCGCCCAATAGAAATAATTTTGTAGTGCTGCCACTATTTTCTCGACCCCGAAATGCCTAGTAACCCAACTATAGTGCGCTTCCCAAATCATCTTGGAATGCTCGCTTGAAGGAACACAAAGGTGTCCCATGTGACATAGTAGTGCATCTTGGAGGTGAAAATTTGGAACTTGGTTTCCCTTCAAGAGCATCCTATATGTCTGGCTGAATTCTAGATCTCTCTTCTAGAGAAGCGACCAATCAGAAGTCTCGTGCCCACAAGAGTTGAGCACGGTATTTATTTCCACAATCGGTGGTCGGTTGAGGTAGTCTGCAACATTATTGGTGCTTCCCTTCTTGTACTTGATGTTCAAATGAAACTTGTGTAGATGTGTGGACCACTTCTAATGGCAATCATTCTACAACTTCCCTTGTGTCTGTATGAACTGTAAGGGTTGGTGATCTATGTGGATGATCATTTCCTTCCCCAAAATGTAATGTGTCCATTGTCGGCAAGCCTGTATAATGGAATACATCTCTTTGTCATAAGTGGGATATTTTTAGACTATGTCGGATAGTGTCTCACTGTGATATGCCATTGGATTCTCTTTTTGAGTAAGGAATCCCCCAATAACATAGTCAGAGGAATCTGTCTCGATCTCAAATGGTTGTTGCAAGTCTGGTAATGTGAGCACTGGGGCACAACAGAGGCTATGTTTCAATTCTGCAAACGCCTTCTGTTGAGTTTCTGACCAAAAGAATTTTTCTTTTTCTCCTCCCTTGGTGACTTGACTCAAGGTCCAAGTGATATGAGAGAATCCCAACACGAACCTGTGGTAGAAATTAGCAAGAACCAAAAAAATACGAAGCTCTGTTAGAGTGGTTGGGGTTGGCCAATCCTGAATGACTTGGATCTTGGTTGGATCCACAGGTACCCCACACTCATCAATAATGTATCCCAGATACTAAACCTGGGTCATGACAAAAGTGCACTTGTCCAAATTGGCACACAACTTGTGCTTTCGCAGTGTTTAGAGGACCTATCGGATGTGGTGGAGGTGCTCTTCCCAAGTCTGGCTAAATATCAGGATGTCATCCAAGTGCACTACTACAAATGACTTGGTGAATGGATGCAAGATGTTTTCCATCAGTCTCATGAAGGTTGCAAGAGAATTTGTTAGCCCAAAATGCATGACCAGCCATTAGAAAAGGCCCTCCTTGGATTTGAAGGAAGTCTTCCACACATTAGTCAGTTCGATCGGTACCTGGTAATACCTAGATTGTAAGTCAATATTGATAAAATATTTTTCTCATTTAAGCTGGTCTAGGAGGTCATCAATCCATGGGATTGAGTACCTATTCCAGACAGTGATCTTGTTCAACGCACGATAGTCAATATAGAGTCTCCAAGTCCCATCCTTCTTCTGTACCAACACGATCAGGCTCCCACAGGGTGATGAACTTGGTTGGATGTGACCCTTTTGTAGCAGCTCCCAAATCTATCTCTTGATTTCATCATTCTCCATAACAAAGCATCGATATATCAGTCCATTGGGCAGCAGTGCACCTAGGGTCAGATTGATGGGGTGCTTGACCTGACAGTGCAGAGGCACCCCTGTGGGTGAGGTGAATATGTCCTGGTACTCCTCCATGACCTTGTCCATTTGTTGTTGTCATGTAGAGGATCCCTATCTGGAGGTCATGGCCATGATATTCTTCTTGACCTGAGGGTGGATCATCAAGAAAACAAATTTCTCGATTTTGGAAATGAGCGTACTGCATTGTTTTGTAGTAACCAAAGAGATAGAGGAAGGAGGTGGTACCTCTGGTATCCTGTACAACTTATTTCCCAACATAATAATAATAGCGCGAGGACGAGACTCATATAAAGCATGTCACTTCCATAAGTATGGTTGACCTAATAATACATCACAAACATAAAGAGGATAAATATCACATAATACCTCATCGATGAAGGGCTTGATGTTGTAGGGAAGGTAGAACTGTTGGCTGACGTGGAGATCCCGTCCTTGGTGAAGCCACCCGATGGTGTACAGTTGCGGGTGTGATGTGGTTGGAAAGCCCAACCGCTTCATGACCTCTACTGAAATGAGGTTCTTTTGGCTCCCACTATTGACAATGAGCTGTAGCGGGAAACCCTTTACCCACATCTGGGAGTGGAAATGATGCTCCTCCTCCTCTGAATCTTTTGGTTCTTCCTTTTGGATCTTCCTGGTGGAAACGGTGGGGTTGGCCTCTACATCGATAATATTCTTCCCTCTTTCATTCCCCTTCTCGAGTTTTGATTCAGTGTCAGAGTATGCATCTGATTTGAAAGCCTTTATCTTAGCCACCAGTGACCGCTTGGCCCAACACTCACTTGAGTTGTGAGTGGGGATCTTATGGAACTCGCTTCACCTTCCTGCTTCCTTCTTTGGCTTCACAGTGTTTCTCTTTGCTTGTGGATTTGGCAAATTGTCTTGAGTCACCATGCCTTGGTTGTGTCCTTGGTTCTACAGTTTGGGGGCACTTTTCACTTGCTTCTGATTCGCAGATCCAAAGTATCGCTTTTTCTATTTGAATTTTTGCTCAATTTTGGCAGCATACCTATATGCCGTACCAAGTGAGGAGATTTCAAGGAACTCCATTTCCTCCTGAATGTATATGTGTAGGAAAATACGGTACTTCAACACCAAATGTTTCTCTGAATATTTAATACCCAACTTGGTGCACAGGGTATGGAACAAATTCGTTTGCTCATGCACATCTTGATCTCTTTGCTACCGCAACATAGTCCATTGTATGTACTTGTCCTCATAGCTCCCCACAACATAATATTGTCCCTTTATGGAATCTTAGAAATAATTCCAAGTGGGTATGGCCGAGAATAGAGAGGGTTCCTCCTCGTCCTTTCTCTCGTAGTAGGTTTCCCACTAGTCCTTGACATGGGGGGCAGCTTTGAGTAGTGAAAAAGTAATCTTTTCCCGGTCGAAAAAGTCATGAACCGAGAAATATCCCTCTAATAGATTCAACCATATATATACGGCATCTAGATCTATTCAGCCATCAAATATGGGAATTTCAAAGTTTACTTGTACCTTAAAAGCGGTTGCACCTCCAGAGTGGCTGCTAGATGCAGATGCGCCGCCAGTGGAAAGTTGTTGAAGGATCTGGGCGAGGTTATCCATCATCATGTTCCTTTGTTTTTCAAGGGCCTCCTCGAGCAACATTTTGATAGGATCTTCTATGTCCTCATCTTTCTTTTCATCCCCCATGGGAGGCCTTCAAGATTTGTGAGGCTAATCTTGCAAAGGTTCAACCAGATCGAGCCCTAACTCCTTATACCCCGCCCTTGTTGGGAACATGCAAAGAAGGATCAAGAAAGAGCAGATTGCTCTAATACCATTGATCTAGATTTATGCAGGAACGCAATAGAATACACAAATAACCATAGAAACAAATACATAGCAGAAATAACACTTCATTTCATTAATCAAATAACTGAAACTTGTTTACATATAGAATGGAAATAAATTAGCTAGAGTGCTAGTAGCTTATCTCTGAGAAGAGATGTGGCAGCTACGTGCCTCTGAACTCTGTGTTACAATGAGGCTCAAAGGCCTATATATTATTGAGAAATAATGGAAACCCTACACATCCAAAAACCTAAACCTAGGAGGCGAAACGCCAGAATGTGGGCCCCGTTGGGTAACTTGGTACATCAATTTCCCAGGGTCGTAACTTTGGCATACTATCTCCGTTTGACGCATATGATACATCGTTAGAAATATATATTCAAGGACTACATCCATAAACAACAAATATCCAATCCAGAATAGAATCATATTTTCCCAACCATTCGATGCCAAAAAAACGTCGTTTAGGGCCTCAATACGGCTCCGGAAGTTTAGGACCCTAAAATTGCCAAAAATAGTAAATTGTGCTACAATTAAGGAAACTAAAAAACTAAAAGAAACAATGGTGGGGGTCCAAGTGGAATAGGCGAGTGGCCACCAATATCCTCCTAGATTAATCATCTTCCTTAATCCTAATCTAGTGATATCCATATCGCAAATCTAATTTCTAGAAAATCTTAGCTCCACCTACCTGACTAGACAAATCATTGATTCGTGGTAGAAGATACATATTTTTAATGGTTACTTTATTCAATTGCCTATATTCTATGCAAAGTCGTAAATTTCCATCCTTTTTCTTAACAAATAAAACTGGTGTGCCCCAAAGCGACACACTGGGTCTGATAGAACCATTATCTGGAAGTTCTTGTAACTGAAGTTCTAAATCAGTTAGTTCAGGAGTGCTCATTCGATATGATATTTTAGATATTGGTGCAGATCCAAGTATAAGCTCAATGGAAAACTCTATTTTTTGTTGAGGTGGAAGTCCTGGTATGTCTTCTAGAAATGCATCTATAAATTAACTTAGAACTGGGTGATCACTTACAGATGTTTGATTTTCTTTAAGGAGTAAGTCAGTGACCCGAACTGCATAAATCTTGTAGCCTTTCCTCAAACACTTCTTTAATTGCATGGCAGAAATATGTCTTAAAGAGATGGGTTTATTTATACCCTTTACCATCCTTACAACTTGATCCTTAGCAAGGTATTTAAAGGTTTTATCGAAACAATTTAACACTACTTTATACTTTTCTAATAATTCCATGCCAATTATCATATCATACGATCCTATAGGTAAAAAAATCAGATTGATTCTAGTCTTATGATTTTGTATTTTAATTTCACAATAAACAATAAAATCAGTCACCTTTCTTTTTTCTCTGGTGTCTAGTTCAACTAACCAGGGTTTCGAATGCCTTACCTTGGCGAGCTGGAAGCTCTCCATCATTTTGAGAATGATTTAACTTAAGGTAGCCCCTAGATCAATTAGTATAGAAATATTTTGGTTAAAAATTGTACCTCCAATTTCTGTAATTGCAAATTGATGATCTACTTGACGGTCTTCAAGGGCTACATTAATCTTATGGAAAGTGTTGATGGTTTCACCAACAGTGGAATCTTCTTGTAGGTTATGAATATCCCTATTTTCTACGTTGAAGAGCAGGCAGTTTCGTCATAAATGGGGTTCTCCACACTCCCAACATTTCAATGGTTCTTTAGGGGTCCCAACAGTAGCTTTTGGTCCAAAGTTAATAGGTTTATTACGTTTCTGTTGTAACTGTTCACTTCTGTTATAAGGATTCCCTTGCGAATTTTTTGGCATATTCCTGAAGGGTGGTGGATTGAAGACATTTTTTATGCTTCTTATCCTTTCATACTTTAGAGGCAGCATTCATCTACTTATAGTGTTCAAAACACAATATTTCCTTCATTAGTACTTCATCTAAGGTTTTAGGGTTGTCAAACTCAATCTGGTCTTTGTAAGACTGCTCCAAATAGCTTAAGAATCCATGAACTTTCACCTTTCCTCCTTAATATTAGGTACAAACCGTACAATATCTAGAAATTTATTGATAAGGTCCTCCATGGTCATTTGGCCGAGTTTTAATTCACAAAACTCATTTTTTTCTCTCATAATAACTTTTTGGCAGATATTGACTCTTGAAGAGTTTCTTAAATTCTGACTATTCCAGATTCTTTTCCTTTAACCCATGGGAAATTTTTAGATCCTGCCACCAAATGTTGGCCTTTCCCTTCAAATTATAAACTACCATCCATAGCTTCATGTTGGTGGATTCGTTGTAAATTTGGACATAATTTTTTATATCTAGCAACAAAGCTTTTGCTTCTTCTCTAGTATTTGATTCTCAGTCGAAGCTGGTTGGTTTGATGTTTTTGAATTCTCCTTCTAGATGGTCAACTTTTCTTTTTCTGACGGATTTTATCTGATTTTCAGACTTTTGGGTATCATTGGAGGAGCTATCTTTTCTTTCAGCATTTTCACCAACCTCCTGATCCTTCTGTGTATATGTTCATTGATCATTTCCATTATTCATTTCATGTAAAATTTGTAGTAATATTTCATTGATTTCCTGTAGTCTTCTTTGAGCCTTCTTTAGTCATTCATTATCTACCTTAAAACTCTATATTTCCACAATCAAATGTCCCATTATTTCTAGCACTTGGATAGCTTCGAAATGTTCTTCCTTTGGTTGTGTCATATGTGGTGCATGATCATCTTCTTTAGGTTGGCCATCTTTTTCGTTATGTGAAGCCATTGTTTATCCCTAGAAAAATGTTATGCATACATGAAGAAAACAAAGAATTTTTTTTTGTTAGAATAACATTTAAGTGTGTTCAACGGAAACTAGATGTTTCCATAGGCAATAGGGTTGAACCTGTGGCTCTGAGACAATATGTAAAATACTCATTATCTAATACCTCAAAATACATATATATATTTTTTTGATATGACATATATCTAAAAACACATCATCAAACCACTACATGATGCTAAGGACATATGTCATAGTTTTCATCCTATTACTAAACTTACTTTACCACTACCTGGTCGGTTGTGCAATGTTGATTGTTTACTAATGGAACAATATCATCAAGTGATATTCAACCTATAGGCGATGTTTTGTATTCAATTATCTTGTTCTTCAATATTTAAACTTAGCCCTGAAAAATTAGGCTCCAAATCATTTATAAGTTCAGTCCTGAACTTCTAAGTTTATTTTCCTTTTCGTAGTTATCTTTCTGCAGTGATCATTCCGCAATTAAATTTCCACAATGATCATTCCACAATGTTCCTTCCAAAATGTAACTTTCCACAAATTACCTTTTCTCAATGATCATTCTGCAACTATCCTTCCACAATGATCTTTATGCAAGTATCCTTCTGCAATGATCTTTCCGCAACTAACCTTCCGCAAATGAGGCATTGCGGATTGCGGGTAGTCTTTAATATTTTTCAAAATTATCTTCTACAAATTATTCTTCGACAATTATACTTCCACAAATTGCGGATTGCGGATTGCGAGTTGACTTTTAAACTTTTTGAAATAAATTTTCTGCAATTATCCTACTACAAATTGCGGATTACTAGTTGACTTATAAAATTTTTGAAATAATTCTTCTGCAATTTTCCTTCCGCAAATTGCAGATTGTGGGTTGACTTATAAAATTTTTGAAATATTCTTCCACAATTATCCTTCCGCATTTATCCTTCTGCAAATTGCGGATTGCCGATTGCGGGTTTCCCTTAAAAGTTTTGAAATAATAGTTCGCAGTTGCGGATTGCGGGTTGAATTCTCAATTTTTATCGAAATAGGCTTCTATAAACTGTCTTTCCACACTTTGATGTTTGTTGGGGAAGAGCTCTAGTTTGTATTAAATGATTGTGGATTCCATTGAAGGGTCTCACAACCCTACTGTTATGAATCGTACTTTTGATATTGTTTAAGGTATAAACAATTTGATATGACCCTTATGGTCTTTGCAGTTTTGGTGAAATTCTTGTCATGAATTATGCCATAGCTATACTTGTATTTTTCTTTGTTTTAATCAATGGTCTCCATCCTTCGATGGTATTACTGTTATGATTAATCTTGGTAAGACTCGTTGCTTATAAGGATATATAGATTCTTTCTAAAATGTAAGTCTGTAGTATTAAAAATATATTCTTTCCCCAGATATATATACCCATATGTTTAGCCAATACTATCTTGGGACAGATCTAAGAATATTTAGTGATGTCTTAACAATAACTTTGATTTACTTCGATTATATTGATTTGTGGTGGTTAAATGATAGTGTACTATTTGATTAGGTTTAATTGTTAGTGTACTATGAGAGTCGTAAGCTCAATTACAAGCATACTTTAATCATTTAATGGAACTAGCAAGATTCAGAGACTACGATGGTTGTAGGTAGCACATCCTTTGACCATGGTTCTGATATGATGAGTCTGGTTAGATTTTTATGTAATATTGGTTTCCATAGTTAAGATATGGAACATACACGCATTAACAAGTAAATTCTTTTATGTAGATCTTAGTTTCCCCTTAAATCAAACCGACAATAACTCTTAATAAGGTGAATGAGACTATACCAGGTCGGGAGGGATTTATTCTTATTTAGATGCAACCTATAGAATACTATAGAGGATGCATTGATTCTTACATGTAAAAATAATACTTATGAATTTGCATTATAACCAGTAAATCTTTGCAGAAATAATCATTGAGAATAAAAAAGTGCTCATATGCCTATATGATTTCTTAAACCAACAAGCATCCTAATTAGACATATTTCTATCCTGCAATGTTTTAAATAAAAGACTCTTGTTTCTGTATATTACCACTATCACAACGCTTAACTTGGAATCTAACATAACAAGATCTACTATTATTTTAAAGCATTTACAATTTTCATCCAAAAACCTAAAATCTTGGATAGATAAATTCATGTCAATGCCATACATATATATATATGAAGAAATAAACAACCTGCATAATATAAAACTTTAATGGAACCTGGAAATACAACAATCCTAAATGTGGTAGGAACAACCACATTCCACCCAACCATAGATTAGGAACAACTTGCTCTCTGCCCTTAATCACACCCGAGCTAAATTATGCATGCGAAGAGTAGTGACAATCAACCTCAGATTCAGATCTTCGTTGGTTAGTGATAAATAACTTGCCAAAAACCTGATTTCTCACATGGCAAGGAATTCCTTCCAGCATACTCATCAGTGTCATGGCTCCTTCATATGCCTCCTTCTTATAGTTTATTTTTCCTAGGTCTTTTTTGAAAGCTTCCAATTCCTCTTGAAATTTTCGCAGCTAACAAAATCCTTGATTTCCAATGAATTTTCAGTGCCATAACTGTACTTCTTACACTTGTTTCAACATCCCTGAGGTTAACTCTTCTTTTCCCCCACTCTTGCATGCATAATTTCCTCATTTAACATGGTTGTCCTCCTTCATTCATAATTTTAGTTAATCATTATTTTTTATTACATATTTCCTCCAAGGACCTATTAATAGATTTTAGATCCAACCAATTTTATTCAATTAAAACAATAACTCAAAATAATTCATAATTACTAAATAATGTTCATTTCTTGGGGGATCTTACATCCTCACCCCCTTATTACAAACACTGTCCTGAGTGTTTTTTATTCTTCCTCCATCGGTTCTGAAAATAATTATGGGTACTTCCCTCGCATATCTTCTTCTAATTCCCAAGTCGCCTCCTTAGGGCTATAGTGCTTCCATTTCACCTTTACCCGAGCGATGAATCGGTTCCAAAGTGTTGTTTATTTCTTTTCCATAATGCGTAAAGGTTCCACTTGAAACTCGACTTTTGGTTCCACCTGCACAACATTCCAGTCAATGATATGAGTGGAATCATGAATATATTTATTTAATAATGAAACATGAAAAATATTATGAATTCTTAAATGTGCTAGAAGCGCAAGTTTCTATGTCGTGGGTCCAATTCTTTCCAATATTTGAAAGGGTCCACAAAACCATGGTGCCAATTTGGTACAACTTCCCAATTTAAGGGAGCTCTTTTTGGGCTTGACTCAAAGATAGACGTGGCCTCAGACATAAAACTCTTTATGTTGTCTTTTCAAGTCAACATAGCTCTTTTGTTGATCTTGTACCACCTTCAAGTTCTTATTTACTTTTCAAACAATTAATTCCATGTCATATAATAGTTCAGGTCCGCCGCTATGATACGATCTACGGGGCTATCCTAGCTAACTATGGTAGTACACTTCTTCCCATATAGGATTTCAAATGAGCTCATTTTTTATGAGGCTTGATATCCGTTATTGTATGCGAACTCTACCGGATGAAAATATTATTCCCACTTAGTGGTTTTTTCCATAACATACATTCTTAACATCTCTTCTATGACTTGATTTGTACGTTCTGTCTGCCCATCTATCTCAGGGTGATAACTAGTGCTGAATTTTATTTTGGTTTCTATACCTGCAAACAAAGATTTCCAAAATTTTGATGTAAATTTAATATCCCGATCATATATTACCATTTTTGGTACCCCCTGCAGTCGAAATATTTCCTTCAAGAATATTTCTGCAATATTAACCACTTTGTAAGTCGATTTCACAGGAATAAAATGCGTAGATTTGCTTAACTTATCTACTACAACCATAATTTAATCATGTTTTCTTTGTGTTTTTAGAAAACCTGTTATGAAGTCCAAATACATGACTTCCCGTTTCCATTCGAGAATTAGCAAAGGCTGTAACAAACCTCCTAGGTGTCGATGTTCATCTTTCACCTGTTGACATTCCAAACAATTAGATATATAATTGACTAACTCTGTTTTTAATCTGGGCCAAAAGAATTGCTTTGTGATGGTTGTTATCATTTTTTGGTACCCAAGATGTTCTGCATAAGGAGGTTTATGCATCTCATTTAAAATAAACAGTTTCAATTCTACAAAATCCATCCATCTTATGCATCCATCTTGCTTTCCTATCATTAAGTCTAGGTTGTGTAAATAAATTCTTTACGCAAGTGTTATCTATCAATAAAAGAACTTTTTTCCCTTACAGGTACTGACGCCACATTTTTAAATCATGCACTACCGCAACCAATTCCAAGTCATGGACTACACAATTATGTTCATGGTCATTTAAATTACGATATTCGTAACATACCATGTGTCCTTCTTGAAATAACACTCCTCCCAATCCTTCTTTACTAGCGCTACAAACTGTATAGTTCTTATAAGGGCCAACTACATTTAATATTGGTTCCATAGTTAATAATTTTTTTAAATTTTCAATACTTTCCTAACAGTTTAGGGACCATATGAACTTCACTCCTTTCTTTTGTAAAGAAGTAATGGGATAAAAAATCCTTGGGAATCCTTTGATAAACTTCTGATAATAACCGGTGAGTCCCATGAAAGACCGAATATCATTTACATCCTTTGGCATAGGCCAATCTAAGATAGATTTTATTTTCTGCAGATCTACAAAGATTTCCTTTTTGGAGATAATGTGACCTATACTGAATTTCTTTTTTAAAGAATTCACACTTTTCAAACTTTGCGTAAATTTGATGATCTCTTAATGTCTGTAGAAAAATTCTTAAATGTTGTTGATGTTACTCCTCCAACTTGGAGTCAATTAATATATCATCGATAAAAATTAACACAAACGGATCTAAGTACTTGTTAAATATGTTATTAATTATACACATGAATGTAGCGGGGACATTAGTTAAACCGAAATGAATTACTATGAATTCGCAATGCCCGTAAAAAGTATTGAAAGTTGTTTTATTGATATCCTCTTCCTTAATTCTGATCTAGTGATAGCCAGATTGCAAATATAATTTTGATAAAACCTTAGCTCCACCTACCTGATCAAATAAATCATTGATCGTGGTAGCGGATACTATATTTTTAATGGTTACTTTATTTAGTTGCCTATAGTCTATGCAAAGTCATAAAATTCCATCATTTTTCTTAACAAATAAAAGTGGTTCTCCCCTAGGAGACTCACTAGGTCTGATATAACCCTTATCTAGCAATTCCTGTATCTAAATTTTTAATTCAATTAGTTCAAGAGTGTTCATTCGATACAGTATTTTAGATACCGGTGCAGATCCAGGTATAATCTCAATGGAAAAAACTATTTCTCGTAGTCCCGGTATATCTTCTGGAAACACATCTATAAATTCACTTAGAATTGGGTTATCACTTTCATGTGTTTTATTTCCGTTAAGGAGTAGTTCAGTGACCCAAACAATAATAAATCTTGCAGCCTTTCCTCAAACACTTCTTTAATTGCATGGCATAAATCTTCCTTAAAGAGACAGGTTTATTTATACACTTTACCGTCCTAACAACTTTATCCTCAACAAGGTATGTAAAGCTTTTATCAAAACAATTTAACACTACTTTATACATTTCTAACGAGTCCATGCCGATTATCATATCATACTATCCTAGAGTTAAAACAGTTAGATTGATTCTAGTCCTATGATTTTGTATTTTAATTTCACAATCATCAATAAATTCAGTCACCTTTCTTTTTGCTTCAATGGCTAGTTGGACTAACTAGGGTTTCAATATCCTTACTTTAGCGAGCTGGAATCTCTCCATCATTTTGGGAGTGATGTAACTTAAGGTAGCCCCTAGATCAATTAGTATAGAAATATTTTGGTTAGAAATTGTACCTTCAATTTCTACAATTGCAGAATGATGATCTGCTTGACGGTCTTCAAGGGCTGCATTAATCTTGTAGAAACATTTGTTGATTTCACCAATAGTGGAAGCTTCATGCAAGTTATAAATAGCCTTATTTTCTTTGTTAAAAAGTGGGACGTTTCGTCGTAAATAGGACTCTCCACACTCCCAACATTTTATAGGTTCTTTAGGGGTCCCAACATTCCCTTTTGGTCCAAATTTAATAGGTTTATTACCTTTCTGTTGCAACTATTCATTTCTGTTATAAGTATTTCCTTACGGATTTCTTGACATATTCCTAAAGGGTGGTGGCTTGAAGCCCTTTTTCCATTAGTTAAATTTTTCTTGCTTCTTATCCTTACATACTTTAAAGATTCCATTCCTCTGCTTATACTCTTCAAAACATAATATTTCCTTCCTTAGCACTTTGTCCAAGGTTTTAGGGTTTCCAAACTCGATTCTGTCTTTGTAAGACTGCGACAAACAACTTAAGAATCGTTGAACTTTCACCTTTTCATCCTTAATATAAGGTACAAACTGTATTAGATCTCAAAATTTCTTGATAAGGTCCTCCATGGTCATTTGGTCGAGTTTTAATTCATAAAAATCCTTTGCTTTTCTCTCATAATAAATTTTCGATAGATATTGCTTCTTGAAGAGTTTCTTAAATTCCGACCATTCCAGATTCTTTTCCTTTAACACATGGGAAATTTTTAGATCCTACCACCTAATGTTTCCCTTTCCTTTCAAATTGTAAACTTCCATTTGTACCTTCATGTTGCTGGAGTAATTGTAAATTTGAAAATATTTTATTATATCCAGCAACCAAGCTTATGCTTCTTCTCCAGTATTTGATTCTCCATCAAAGCTGATTGGTTTGTTTTTTTTAATTCTCCTTCCATTTGGTCGACTTTTCTTTTTCCGACGGATTTTATCTGATTTTTTTACTTTTGGGTATCATTGGAGGAGCTATCTTTTCTTTCATCCTTTTCACCAACCTCCTGATCCTTCTTTGTATTTGTTCATTGATCCTTTCCATTATTCCTTTCATGTATACTTTGTAGTAATATTTCATTGATTTCCTGTTGTTTTTCTTAAGCCTTCTTCAGTTGTTCATTATCTGCCTTAAAAATCTGTATTTCCATGATCAAAGGTCTCATTGTTTCTAGCACTTAGCTAGCTTCATAATTTTCTTCCTCTGGTTGTGTCATATGTGGTGCATGATTATCTTCTTCAGGTTGTCCATCCTTTTTCTTTATGTGAAGCCATTGTTTAGCCCTGGAAAAATATTATGCATACATACATAAAATAAAGTTTTTTTTTGTTAGAATAACATTTCATTGTGTCCAGCATAAACTAGATGTTTCCATAGGCAACAGGGTTGAACCTATGGCTCTTATACCATATGTAAAATACTCATTATCTCATACCTCAAAATCCATATAATTTTTTTTGACATGCCATATATCTAAAAACACATCATCAAGCCCCTACATGCTGCTAAGGACATATGTCATAGTTTTCATTTTATTACTAAACGTACTTTACCACTACCTGATCAATTGTGCAATGTGGATTGTTTACTAAGGGAACAAATCATTAGGTGATATTTAACCTACATGCGATATTTTGTATTAAATTATATTTTTCTTCAATCTTTGAACTTAGCTCTGAAAAATTAGGCTCCAAACAATTTATAAGTTCGGTCCCAAACTTCTAAGTTTATTTGCCTTTTTGCAATGATCATTAACAATTAACTTTCTGCAATGATCATTCCACAATTAAGCATTCTGGAATGTTCCTTATGAAATCTAAATTTCTTCAAATGACCTTTCCGCAATGATCATTCCACAACTATCCTTCTGTGATGACCTTTCCATAACTAGCCTTCTGCACTGATCTATCCCCAACTAGCCTTCTGCAAATGCAGATTACGGATTGCGGGTCATCTTTTATCTTTTTTGAAATAATCTTCCACAATTATCCTTCTACAAATTGCGGGTTGCAGATTGCACATTGACTTTAAAACTTTTTGAAATAAATTTTCCGTAATTATTCTTTCACAATTATCTTTACGCAAATTGTGGATTGTGGATTGTGGGTTGACTTATAAAATTATTGAAATATTTCTTCCGTAATTTTCTTCTGCAAATTGCCGATTGTGGATTGACTAATAACTTTTTTAAATATTCTTCTGTAATTACCCTTCTGCAATTATCCTTCCACAAATTGCAGATTACGGATTGCGAATTGCAGGTTTCCCTTAAAAATTTTGAAATAATATTTAGCAATTTTTTTATTGTGGATTGCGGGTTGAATTCCTAACTTTTCTCAAAATAGGCTTCTGCAAACCGTCTTTCTGCACTTTGATGTTTGATGGGGAAGATTTGTAGTTTTCCTTAAACTATTGTGGATTCCATTGAAGGGTCTTACAACCCTATTGTTATGAATCGTACTTTTGATATTGTTTAAGGTATAAACAATTTGATACAACCCTTAGGGTCTTTGCAGTTTCAGTGAAATTCCTCTCATGAATTATGCCATAGCTATATTGTATTTTTCTTTTTTTTAATCAACGGTATCCATCCTTCTATGGTCTTATTGTTATCAGTAAGCTTGGTAAGATTCGATGCTTATAAGGATATTTAGATTCTTTTTAAAAGGGAAGTTTGTAGTATTAAAAATATACTCTTGCCCCAGGTATATATACCAGTATGTTTATCCAACACTATCTTGGGACAGATCTGAGAAGATTTAGTGATGGCTTAACAATAACTTTGATTTACTTCGACTACCTTGATTTGTGTTGGTTAACTAATAGTGTACTATTTGATTATGTTTAACTGTTAGTGCACTATGAGAGTCGTAAGCTCAATTAAAATATTTTAGTAAATCACAATACTTTATTAATTTAATGGAACTAACAAGATTCACAGACTACGATGGTTGTAGGTAGCACATCATTTGACCCTGATTCTGATCTAATGAATCTGTTTAGATTTTTATGTATGATTGGTTGCCTTAGTTAAGATCTAGAACATACATGCATTAATAGGGAAATTATTTTTTGTAGATCTTAGTTTCCCCTTAAATCAAACCAACAATAACCCTTAAAAATTTGAGCAAGACTATACCAGGTCGAGAGGGATTTATTCTTATTCAAATGCAACCTATAGAATACTACAAAGGATGCATTGATTCTTACATGTAAAAAGAATATTTATGAATTTTCATTATAACCAGTAAATCTTCAGAAATAATCATTGATAATAAAATAGTGCTAATATGCCTATATGATTGCTTAAACTACTAGGAATCCTAATTAGATAGGATTCTATCTTGCAATGTTTTGAAATAAAAGAATTGCTTCTGTGTATTACCACTATCGCAATGCTTAACTTGGAATGTAACATAACATGATCTATTATTCCTTTAAGCATTTACAATTTTCATCCAGAAACTTAAAATCTTACGTAGATAAGTTCATGTTAGTGGCATACATAAACATGAAGAAAGAAACAGTTTGCATAATATAAAAATTTAATGGAACATGAAAATACAATGATCCCAAATGTGGTAGGAACAACCACGTTCAACCCAACCGTAGATTAGGAACATCTTGATCTCTGCCCTTAATCACCCCCGAGCTAAATTATGCATGCCGAGAGTAGTGATAGTCAACTTAAGATTCACATCTCCGTCAATTAGTGAGAAATAACTTGCCTAACACCTAAGTGCTCTAACACCTAATTTCTCACGCAGCAAGGAATCCCTTACAACATACTCAACAACGTCTTGCCTCCCTCATATGCCTCATTCTTATAGTTTATTTTTTCGAGGTATTTTTCACAAGCAGCCAATTACTTTTGGAATTTTCGCAGCTAACAAAATCCCTGATTTCTGGGTTGTGTCTAGTGACATAAATGCACTTCTGGCACTTGTTTCAACATCCCTGAGGTTAACTCTTCTCGTCTCCCACTCTTTTAAGCATAATTTCCTCATTCAACGTGGTTTTCCTCCTTCATTCATAATTTTATTTAATCATATTGTATTATTACATCTGTCCTCCAAGGACCTAGTCGCAGATTTCAGATCCAACCAATTTTATTCAATTAAAACAATAACTCAAAATAATTCATAATTACTAAATAATGTTTATTTCTTGGGGGATTTTATAGAAATGCCAAAAGGAAAGACCAGGTATCAACTCGTTAGTATCCTCCATGAACTTTTTGTTGATGTAATTGTAACTTTGGAATTTATTCACTTGTATATTTTATGTATTATACCCCAATGTTTATTCTGGGATGTGTTTGTAATGTAATTGAGTCATTTCATGCCCCGATGTTTCGATCAGGAGTTTCTATAATGTGAACAAGTCATGTCAAGTCATTGTGGGTAACTATGCTATTTGTCAAGGGTTAAAGTCCCCGCAGTTGTGGGGCCCTAGGGTTATTAGACTATCCTAGAGAAGTCAACCCTAGGTGAGTCATTGTAATTCAGGGAAATAGTCCCCATCGTTGTGTTAAGGATAACCCTCCTTGTTGGTCAAAGGAGGCAAAGTCCCCACAAGTTGTGGGGCACTAGGGTTATTAGACACTCCTAGAGATGTCGGCTCTAGTAAGTAATTGTTAAGTGAGGCCGACATGTTGGAGTGGGTTTCAAGTGAACGAAAGAATATAAATAGAGAGTGAGCCTCTCTATTTATCACACACACACTCACTCATTGGGGCGCATGAGTGAGAGAGGAGAAGCTCTCTCAGTGTGAGAGAGAGAACAAGCTGTGGAGATCATCTTTTCTATTTTTGGGTTTTACTACTTCCATTGGTGCTCATTCTATCTCTGAGGAAGTTGTGGGGTTTTCTCCTTTATGGTTTCCCTAAGGAAAATTCTTTGTGGCTCTTGTCTCTTGTGTTTTATTGCTATGCATGTTATTCTCTCAGTTAAAGATCCTAAGATCATAATGCTAGCTTAGAATGATAAAAATCTAACATGGTATCAAAGATAACCTGAGAAGAAGACATTGTGCAGCTGCAGAAGCTAGGGTTTCTTAATTTTTGGGTCTCTCTCCATAATCCATCAGCAAAATTATTCTAGGCTGACTCTCCATTGAAGGGCGCATCTTTCTGTCGAAGTGGAATTCGATTCCGAGCATTTTCAGTTTTGGTGCGGGAAATTAGGGCTTCTTACAGAAGAGGAATTTTTAAGTGAGCTCGACATAGGATTTCTATCCTCATAAAAATCGAATTTTAGAGACCTAGATCAATATTTTTGGTTGGGTATAACTATGGGAAAGTCAAACCCTAGTTTGACCCCGAGCTGGAAAAACCCTAAAATCCTAAAACTGATAAGTTTTGGTACATTCGATATATCTCGGGATTGGTGAAGGCTCAAAAGATTAAAATTGTAGAAGTCGAAGATAAAATCTTGATTTACATGGTGTCCAAAATTCATCATCATATTCGATATATTCTTGGAGATATGATCCCTCCAAGTTAGGGTTCCAGACTCTTCTAGGATTCATCCCTAAACAGGACACTTGGGGCGAATTGCTATATATTGGGATTAAAAGGTCCAAATGAAATTTATGAAGCTGTTCCAAAAATGCATGGACTGTAATTTCTGTGGTCTGAATTTCAGACCCAGAATATGAAACAGTGACACATGATAGTCTGTACAACTTCGTTGTTCTAAACAGTCCTGTAACCGATCACCTTGGGAAAATGATCATAGGTCCCAATTGGTGAAACCAATCCTAATGAAACATGTGGTGTTGGAACAGGGACATGCAAGGATACCTCAGTGCGAAGTTTTAAACATGGAGAAGCAGTAATTGCAGAGATACCACAAAAATAGTAACAGGCATTTCTACAGAAGAAATTGGAAAACTAGGGCTTCCTGTTCTGGGAGCTTCCCTCCACTGTTTTCAGAAAAGGAGTACATTGGACAGCTTGCCTTGAAGAGATATATATTTCTATCCAATCAAATCTGAAAGATTCCAATTTTTGAAAATTAAGGCTTTTCTGACAAACCCTAGATCAGCTAGCTCCGGAACCAGGACAGACACCTCAAATCGATAAGATCTACTCTTTTTCTATTTTCATTTGAGGTTCTCATTTCAAAGTGATCTATCACATCAGCTTGATGATAAGCTTGGTGAAGTTGACAAATTCCAAGCATGGAAGTATATGATCTCTCTGAAGAAAATGAATTGGATACCTACATATGTAGAAAGGTTCCAGTTCCAGAGGGAGATGAGGTTCAAAGCCTTACACAAGAAGAACTTGGTCAAGGCCAAGAAGATCATTGCTGATTCAATCACGGATCAACTTGTACCACAAGTGTCTTCCCTAAAGACACCAAAGATGTTTTATTCCTTGACCAAGATATTTGAAGGGAAGAACATAAATCAAAAGATGGCTTTGAGAAAACAGTTGAAGAATGTGAAGATCCAGAATGCAGAACAACTTGAAGCGGTAAAAGAAGAAGTGGAGAATGCAAAAGTTGTGATAACATCCTTGAATGGCCTCCCAGGATCATGGGATTCATTCATTCAAGGAATGTGTGCCAGAACGAATTGATTACTTTCAACAGAATCTGGGAAGAAGAAGAAGCTCAACTCATATTAAGAGAAGAGAAGATGGGAGCAACTGAAGATCAAGCTCTCACCATCGAAATAAGATCCCTCAAGCAATGAGGAATATGAAGGACTCAATTCTTGAAGAACCTCTTATCCATCTTGAGCATTTGGATAAGAAATTATGAAGTCATGAATGAAGAATATGATGAAGTGGAAGGATCAAGAAGGAGTCTACGCACAAAACAAATAAATATAAGTATTCAATTGTCATTTCATGATATTGTTTTTGTTATGCATTTGTTTATATTCAGTTGATGTATTATGTATGATAGAATGTCTGCATTAATGACAGTATACTACTAATATGCATGTAATGGGTAAGTAGCTCATGGTGTTATACAACTCTCCATTGCTACTTATCTATAATGAAACCTCTTTGCTGACATATTGGATTAGTGCACAATCTCAATGTTGTCCTAGTGGAGATGGAAGGCATCTAGAAAAGTTTTGGTGAGATATGGATGATTGTTGTATTGGCTAAAATAGTTGCATGATCATATATTTATGCATAATAATTTGCCATTATGAATATACCTTATGAAATGTGTCTAACCATACAACTAATGCATTTGACTTGTAGGAAAGATCATGCCCACCTACAAGCAAAGAAGGATGAGACTTGTTCTAAATAACAAGTGACGATAGATAAAGAATAATATGATGAATGCAATGACATCATTGATGCAAAACCTTCCAGCCATGAAGAAGTAACCAAGAAGAAAGGTTCAAGAAGAATGATGTCTAGGATGCAGTATCGATACGTGAAGAGAAGTTTGTATTTCCATCATGCAGTAGATGGAAACATCATGGGATACAAGGAAAGATTCGTAGCATGAGGCATAGACTACGAAGAGACATTTGCAGCCACACATGACAGGAAGAATCATGTGTGCAAATGAAAGAAGGCCTTGTACGAGTTCAGAATACACCCATGGGATAACACATACATGATGAGCTTAATGAAGATCTTAACCTTTGCTACAAGGTTGAAGATGAAAGCCTATAGATGATGACAAGCTCACAGATGGGTATGAGAAGAAATTTTGAAAAAGTTCAAGATAGAGGATCTTGGTATCCAATGATCCTAGATGGATACATAGAATATTAGTAGCAGAGGAAGCTACTTGTCACTCTGGTACAGAATGTTTCAGTGCATAGAGTATGAAAGACAGAGGGAGAATGATGCTCTACTTCAGAGGGAGTGACTGTAGAAGATCCCGAGGTTTGACATGGTACGACAGGATGGATAGATTACCGATGACTCTAGGATTTACTGAGAGTAAAGCAGATTCCAACTTGAAGGAGGAAGAAGGAGGAAGATTCCAACTAGAGATCCTAAATAGGTTCAGGATGATGGACTACAAGTCCATGACCACACCTATGGAATCAAAGCTAAAGCTATTAAGTGTTGCTTCATCAGAGACGGTTGATGCCACGTTGTATTGTCAGATGATTTGTTCCTTGACGTACCTGATGAATACAAGACCAGATATTTTCTTTGTTGTGAACACATTAAGACATGTTCACCTAATGGTTACAAAGCATGTAGTGAGGTACCTAAAGGGTATAGTTGATTATGGGCTCAAGTATGAGGCAAATCAAAAGATTATGTGGATTCGTATTGGGCAGGTAGTGCCATTGATAGGAAGAGCACTTCGAGGTGCTACTTCAGTATGGGATCAAGTGTGATCTCTTGGTTTGGCAGGATGAAGTCCTGCATGGCGCTGAGTACAGCTGAGGCAAAAGATGTTGCCACTTGCTATTTGGGAGGTAGTATGTTTCTTTTGAAAACTACTATTTTATTTGGTTGATCTGACTTGCATTTTTTGTATGATGCACAGAGGAGCAGTGAACTAGATCGAGATCTCTCGAAAAAGGGATTTTTAGCATAGCTGATGAGACAGGTTGTCTAAGCATAAATCCTGGTGAAGCTTGTAGGTTTCCCTCATATGTAATCGGTCCTAGAGAAGCTCGTAGGTTATCCTTGGATGTAATCATCCCTAATGTGATTCTATGCTAGAAATGGCCAAAGTGAAGTTTGAGTACTTCAGGGAGAAGCTTGGTGTTCTCCAGATCGAGGTTTCCTCTAAGGGGAAATGATGAGACCTAGAGCTAGTCTAACATGGGAGAGGATTAGGTTCCTTCCATGGTCAGATGTAAGGGCTGAGCCATTCTGTCATGGTGAGAGGATTTGGTTCCTTCCATGTCATATGTGAGTGCTGAGCCATTCTGATATGACTATAGGATTGGTTCCTACATGATCAGATGTAAGGGCTGAATGCCATTCTTGGAATGGAGCCACCTAGTCAGTTACCAGGAATACTCAGTCTGGGACTGAGGGCCGTTCTGATATGACTGTATGATGTAGTCTTACATGGTAGATGTGAGTGCATGGCCATTCTGATGTGATTGAGGGATGTGTTCCCACATGATCATATATAAGGGTTGATGCCATTCTCTGGGAGAATGGAGACACCTAGTTAGTTACCAGGAATCCTCAGTATGGTACTGAGAGCCCTTTCAATGCAATGTGTTTACACATGGTCAAATGTAAGTACAAATCCTTTCTGACAAGATGAGGTTGGATGTAAGTGTTGAGCCATTCTGGCGCGATGTGTTTACACATGGTCAGATGTGAGTGATGTGCCTTTCTGACAAGATGGGGTCGGATGTAAGTGCAGAGCCTTTCCGACAAGTTGAGGTCAGATGTAAGTGTTGATCCATTCTGGCGCGATGTGTTTACACATGGTCAGATGTGAGTGCTGGGCCTTTCTGACAAGATGAGGTCAGATGTGAGTGTTGGGCATGCCTTTTTGACAAGATGAGGTCAGATGTGAGAGCTGGGAGGGCCATTATGACTTAGGGTTAGATATAAGCGTTGATGAAGACCTACATGAAGGGTAGGCCAACAACCAGCATGAAAAAGGGTTGGCTCTGTAGAACTTCTTGTGACGAGAAGAATGAAGATATAGCACCATTTGATTGAGACAGTAGAAGTAGTAATGGTGATGATGATTCAGTGATGATCCATATTTGATAATGATCTCACAGTGATGATCTAGACTTGATGATGATCCAACAATGACGATCCAGATCAAGTGATGATCTAGAAGTGACGATCTAGATCAAGTGATGATCTAGCAGTGATGATCCAGACTTGATGATGATCCAGTAGTGACGATCCAGATCAAGTGATGATCCAGCAGTGTTGATCCAGACTTGATGATGATCCAGCAGTGATGATCCAGATCAAGTGATGATCTAGACTTGATGATGATCCAATAGTGATGATGATCCAGTAGTGATGATGATCCAGTAGTGATGATGATCCAGATTGAGTGATGATCTAGATCCAGATGAAGATGAATTGAAGATGAAGATGACCTAAATATGAAGATGATTTGAAGATGATGAGAACTCGATGATGATCCAGATGATACAGAGAAGAAGACTTGTGCTAGTAAATTGTGTCCAGAGAATACCTTCCTAGTTAAGAGGGAGTGTTGATGTAATGGTAACTTTGGAATGTATTCACTTGTATATCTTATGTATTATACCCCAATTTTTATTTTGGGATGTGTTTGTAATGTAATTGAGTCATGTCATGCCCTGATGTTCTGATCAGGATTTTCTATAATGTGAACAAGTCATGTCAAGTCATTATGGGTAACCCTCCTATTTGTCAAGGGTTAAAGTCACCGCAGTTGTGGGGCCCTAGGGTTATTAGACTATCCTATAGAAGTCAACCCTAGGTGAGTCATTATAAGTCAAGGCAATAGTCCCCACCGTTGTGTTAAGGATAACCCTCCTTGTTGGTCGGAGGAGGCAAAGTCCCCACAAGTTGTGGGGCACTAGGGTTATTAGACACTCCTATAGATGTTGGCTCTAGTAAGTAATTGTTCAGTGAGGCCGACATGTTGGAGTGGGTTTCAAGTGAATGAAAGAATATAAATAGAGAGTGAGCCTCTCTATTTATCACGCACACACTCACTCATTGGGGCGCATGAGTGAGAGAGGAGAAGCTATCTCAGTGTGAGAGAGAGAACAAGCTGTGGAGATCATATTTTCTGTTTTTGGGTTTTACTGCTTCCATTGGTGTTCATTCTATCTCTAAGGAAGTTGCAGGGTTTTCTCCTTTATGCTTTCCCCGTGGAAAATTCTTTATGTCTCTTGTCTCTTGTGTTTTATTGTTGTGCATGTTATTCTCTCAGTTAAAGATCCTAAGATCATAATGCTATCTTAGAATGATAAAAATCTAACACTTTTGGCCTTGTTCATCAATTATTTAATGTCTTTCCCATTGCATGTAAAAGAATCATTTTTTTGTCTAATTCGATGATCATAAAGCTTCAGTTGCATATCCCTCTTTGGAAGAAGAAATTTTGCATTCTTCTTGCATTATTTATGTTGATCCTATTCCTTCATTTGAAATACATGTTCATGATGTACATATACCCAGGTATCCTAAACCTAATTATCCTTGTCATCGTGTAGACAATAAACATGATTCACAACCTTTTATCATGACTGTTGAAGCTTGCAATCAGCTTGTTGAACCTCACTCTCGATCCATTGATGTTTAATATAAAATTAGAGAGAAATGTTTTAAATCTTTAAGGATGTGATCTACTATTCATCCTTACCCTCCAAAGTTTTCAAAATATCTACCTTTGTTTACTGGAGAATGTCATATCACAACAGAAACACACTTGGAATCTTTCCATAATTTCATTGACAATTTTGAGATTATACACGAGGATGTCATTATGAGGTTAGTTTCCAAATCTTTGGCTAGAGGTGATGCTTTTTGGTTTAGAAATTTGTAAGTTCGTTCCATTTGTTCATGGACTAAGTTTTATAATACATTTTTGAGATACTGGGGATAGAACAAATCCTTCGATCAATGTTTAAGTGAGTTTTATGCTTTGAGAAGAGAGAAGGATGAAGTTATGGCCTCTTTTAACATGAGGTTTTACAATGTCATTTGTAGCATGCCTTTGGAGATCCATCCTACTGAGATTGTTTCCATGGTTTACCATATAGTAGCTCAACATCAAGATCTTGTTTTTCTAAGAGAAATAAGATATTCATCATTAGGACAGTTTCTTGTGGATGCTGATGAAATTGAGGAAAACTTTAGGGCTTGTAATAAACTTCAAGATTAGGCTCATGTTGAAGATATACAAGCTCATGAACATGAAGAAGAATGTAAGTATGATTCAGATTTGGGACAATTTTCTTCATCATTTTCAGATTTTCCTATGGACAAGGATATAAATGATGCTTGTGCTCATTCTTCAAATCAATGTGATAATTGTTTATATGATAATATACTTTCAGTTGATCATAGTAGAAATTTCCTTGCTCTTTCTATGAGATTATCATGTTATGAAGAAGAAGTTGATGCTCCTCAGCATCTTAGTACTTAATGTTGATATAGGAAGTCAATTGCCATTTTTTACTTACGATGAGATTAGGGAACATATATTTTCAGATTTCAGTCAAGGATTTTATTTACAGGCATAGAATGAAGTTGGAGATGTTTATCATCAATCAGATACATGAGGAAACATTTCAACAAAAACTAGATCTCATCATGCATGATGTCCCAACTCCTGGAATCGATAAAACTGTATTACATCCTCTTGATTCTCATGATTATCTTGATATTTTAAATGATGCTTGAGTATTTCGTGCCCAAGAAATAAATCAAAAGTTTCAAGAATTTGTGTATATCTCTGATTGTAACAAAACAAGTGATATTCATGGGTTGTTTCAAGAATATTGTGGGCTCATGAATAAATCAAAAATTGTAGGTCAACAATATGGTCTTCTATATCAGCTAGAGCTCTATCATGTTTTTCAAGATCTAGTGGCCACTTATATGGAATCAATCTTTCCATGAGTCTTCAATATTGCAACTTTGGTCCCACAAACAAATTATAGCAGCAAGTATAAGCTACTAATTCAGCCATTTTTTCAAAATTTATATTATTTTTGTATCTTTTCATTTAATTGCAAAGAAGGTAGCCAATCTGGCAGTCCAATTTTTGTTTGGTTGCATTGGAAGTTTGTATATAAATTATCAACTTGATATATCTAAGATAGGAGTAGGACTTGTAAATAAATAAGCTTGATGTTTCAAGCATTTCCTTCAATTTGCAGTGTGATGTTTGCTTTCAGCTATTATGGTTTGGAATGAGCAGTTTGAGTTTATCGTGTGCTTTAAGTTTGTTTTTATTAGTTAGAAGAGCAGGGTTGAAAGCTTTGGAACAGGTTGAGAATGAGATGAAAGACTCCATCCCAATGGAGTACTAGCACTCCCTATTCTCGGTTGTAAGGTAGTTGGTGTTTACAGTGAATGGTAAGCACGGTTCTATGAAAGGTTGCAGATATCAAAGACAGTTCAGAATAAGGCACATGGTCAACATGTTCTTGGAGCCTCATAGGGAGGAATACATCCCCAACCAGAGCCAAGTTTTGGTACCAAAATATGTCCCATCAAAGATTTTACATTTCGACAACACACATGTAAAGAAGGACCCCGATTTTCCCTGCCAAAAAGTTCATAACCCAACATATTTTCACCAAAACGCTAATTTTTTGTGTGAGTTTGATCAGTTCCTCAGTTTTTTTATCTTCTATCCTGATCAGTTTGTAATGTACATCTCTAGCCTTTATTCTCCTTATTTACATCTGAAAATGCTTTCAATTCTTATCAAGATTGTTAACCCCTGCATACATAAGCAAATCTCTTCACCAAAACGCTAATTTTTTGTGTGAGTTTGATCAGTTCCTCAGTTTTTTTATCTTCTATCCTGATCAGTTTGTAATGTACATCTCTAGCCTTTATTCTCCTTATTTACATCTGAAAATGCTTTCAATTCTTATCAAGATTGTTAACCCCTGCATACATAAGCAAATCTCTCATGAGCTTCACAATTTATGCTTTCCACATTCTATGGCTCTTATGCATTCAAAGTATAGCCTAATTGCCAAAATTGACCTTGTTTACTTTTAATCAAAGCCAAACATTTAAAATTATATATAATAACAAAAACAAAAAAAATTAAAAAAATTTATAAAGTTTGCAAACAATATATATGTGTGTGTGTTTTGATTAAAAAAAATCACTTTACCCACCCAATAGTTACGTAATTTTTTGTTAAGGATTCATGACAATTATGTGTCTTTTGCCTCATTTCAAGCCAACGTAGCTTTCACACAAACACCATATCACACAAATTCATTTGTGAAAGCAGGGATCAAACTCCATGAGCAATAAACATACATGTGGTATACCCTCACCGCATGCTAGATGCTTTAATGACAATGCCATATTCCCAGTACCGAGTGCGCTGAAGGGAGGGAGCTTCTTTCAAGTGCATAAAGGTAAGCAAGCTTGTCAAGATATGTCTCAAAATATTTGATGGAAAATGAAAATTTCTAGAGATATTGATCTTATATATTGTCATCTTAAGCAAGCACATTAAAACAAAAGTCATTACATGCTTGTCAAAAGTGCATATACAAAAGTTCATTTCAAGAACCAAGTGCTAAACTCCAGGTAAGATGATCGCTGAAGAAATTATACAGTATATGCGTTTCAGATAGCAATTGGATCTTTGAGTACACATTTTAAATAGATTCATTGCAAACAATGAGAGGATTGGATTGGGAGGTAGAATTATCTCAAAAGAAACGTAGATTCTAGGCACACTATACGGTTTCTTGTGTAGTTCATGTGGTGTTTCAAGTATCACTCTATGCCATTCTTCACTTTTTATGCTTCACTCCTTGATATCCATATTGATCCAGATTATTGTTAGAATGTTATTATTAAAAACTGCTACATAAGCATTGGTGATGATTGCATATCAAACTGCTACATAACCGAAGGATCAAAGCCAAGATTTTATTTTTTATTTTTATTTTTTGGTACATTACCAAATGATTATTTCGAAATATTGGGGATCATCTATATTGTGTTTCTCTATATATTTAAATACTTTGAATGTAAAAAGGGGTTCAGTTCCAACCAAGAGGCTAAAGAATGTTGTAGCAAAAGGTCAAGAGCTATATTGACGTTGCTTTGTGAATTATGTTGAAGAACATTAATTTGAGATGAGATTCTTTCTGTTATGACTCTTAATTTCAAGAGCATTTCAATCCAAATATTTCACAGTTTTGTTTAAACTCATAGCAACTATGAAATACTTTATAATAATAATTTTGTTATGAAT
Source organism: Pseudotsuga menziesii (assembly GCA_001517045.1). Classification (NCBI taxonomy): domain Eukaryota; kingdom Viridiplantae; phylum Streptophyta; class Pinopsida; order Pinales; family Pinaceae; genus Pseudotsuga; species Pseudotsuga menziesii. The sequence goes on from LPNX010999245.1 coordinate 80,114, forward strand.
GCTTATGTTGTGATTCAATATTTGTGATTCCATGTTTGGAATATTATTCTGAGTATGGATTTTTATATTAATATGTGATAAATTGTTTGTTTCACATATTTTTTATTAGATTTGATCCTGAGCGATCATCATGTGTTTATGTGTTTCTTGCTTTAGGACACTCATTCATGTTATTTCAGAGCCTAATATTTTTAGTTTTCTTCTTCTTTATTTGTCTGTGATAGTCTCTTGACCCATTTCATAATCTATCAACATCCAAACTTGTACAAATAATCACTCAAATTCAAGATGACTTAAACATGCTACTCTTGCAGTCAAGTGCATCTTTAAGCGCAAACAAGGTGTTTCCCACTATGCGGGCATGAAATAATCCATGTAGTTTATTGATCCACCCCAATCATCGATTCCAACACGTTCAAAATCTTGAGCACTAAAAAATAGCCTTACAACAACAACAGAGCCCTCTATTATTGTTGACCATAGCACATAGAGATGGCAATAACTCCCCCAAATTCCTCCTCTTTTTTTAAGACTTGAACAAAAGTTGGGGACGAGTCCTAATCTTTCTGATCTTAAAGGTGTTGATTTTGCATGGGGTTTTACTTGAGTGAATGAGTCCAATAGTTGGGTTTTCATTTAATATTTGATTGAGTCGGCCTTCATCTTGAAGATGTTTTCTTACCCTTAAAGTCCTTGATTTTCATTGATATTATTCAACTATGATTGTGGCTAAACCACTTTATCTTTCATCTCATATACCTTGTGAAATTTTACAAAGTCTTGGTTTTGCTTCAATAACTTCATTATTTACTTGATATCCTTTGAATTTTTAGAATTGACATATTTGCAAGTTTATTTTTCTATAACATAGTACAAAATCTTCTAACTTTAAACCAATAAGTCTTGTGATATTGTGCATATTTTTGAGTTTTCCTTTGTATAACACCCTTACACAAGCTCAAAGGTATATTACCATGTGAAATGACATAGTTTTCTTCAACTTCTAAATTTCAAATTATGTGCTACATCATGCACTTCACTATTTTATTATGCTACAACAAAATGTAGATTCCTTCAAATTCCAACTTTTGAATCTATGTGATGTTGCATGTTTCTCATAATATTCTCTCTCTGATTTGTCAGGCTCTTTGAAATATTCCAGCATCGTCTCCTTCGGGTTCAAACCTATAAAAGCGTTTACCCCATGACACAGTGCAAGATGAAAGAGTTACAGATTGCATTATGTTGCACTATACCAAGGTTTAGGAGATTCTAAAATTTTCCACAAGGTGCATAAGAGAAGAGACATGGATATCACTATATCGCACTCTACCAAAATTTTAAATGTTGATTACACTATGATAAAGTGTAAATGGGAAAGCCTTCAAGGTATGTGTGACAAGCTAAGAAAAGGCCTAAAGTTGTGTTATAACAAGTTTTAAAATGAATTTGAAGTGAAAGATAAATGGATAAAGTTACAAAATAGGTTTTAATTTCACTTTATAAAAAGGGGATAAAGAGGTAAAATCTCCATCCCTAAAACATGAAAAATAAAATCAAAAACATGTTTTCCATATTTTTTTCCTCCAACCAGTGTCACTGTCACAAAGAAAAATCTTGCTACCTATTGAGCACAATCAAAGAAAGCTAGAAGGCCTAGACGTCAACACCCAAATGGTCATCGCCAACTATCACATTTAACCAGGCATACTTTTGATCATTTCTCCACTTACATCTACATTAGGTTTTTTCATTTTTTAACCTCACAAGGTTTGATTTCTTTATTTAATTCTATCCTTTGAATATGAGTCCCCTCTTGTTTTAATATCTCTTCAATGTTTCTCACTAATTTCCCACAAACCTGCTATCATCTCACATCATCATGCTATTTGTCAACCAAAGAAGAGTTGGAATGTTCCCTAGCCATCCTTTTCCTTCCCAATTCAATACTGTAGCACATAGAACCAATGGGCCTTGTTTGAAATGACTAGGAATATGTACCATTTGATAGTGTGGTTCCCACCTTCTAATCATTAAGAGGGTTGAGAGACAGATTAAAACCTCCATGCTCCATCATTTTCCACTAACATTTTTCTAATTTCCTTCATGTTTGACCCTGTATGGCATTGAAACCATAGCATAGAATCCATCCATGCAACATGATAATGTTAGTTTGAGTATCACATGTTTTCTTTGACACCTAGGCATAGGACAACTTAACCATTTTATTGCGCATACTTGTATGCTTCTTTCTCTCTAGGTTCTATACTCATGGTTTCAAAATGTATACCTCACTCTGAAAACAATGTCATAGCTAGAAAATTATACCATTTAAGCATTTAATTGTCTCAAGGAATCTTAAACCTTGTGAAATCCTTATCATTTATTTCTTAAGATATGCCCCTCAATCTTAACAAAGGAATCAAATAGGAAATGCCCATGGAATATGTAACTATGTATTTTATAATTCTACTAATGTTTGTTGATGTTGATATGGGTGCTTTACAAGACATAATTATGGCTATAAAAGGCAATTAAGAAAAAAGGAGGTAATCCATGAAATCAACCTAGAGAGGGAAACACCAACAAAGATAGAAGAATAAAAGGCCTGAGGACCATTCTATAGAGATACTTGGTTCAAAACAAATTAAAAAATTAGTTATTAGAGAGACACGACATATCAAATGTTTAATAAAGAAACATGCCCAGAGCTCCCTCTAGCACCATGAGAAATAAACCTAGATGTTGGAGTGTATCAAACAATCAAAATTTCTATTCTTCATAGATTGGAAACCATACCATTTATAATACCTTGTGATGAGATTATATCATGGTTGATATTCCACAATAACATTGGGAAAATAATGATAAGGGATAGAGAATAAAGAACTATTTCAACCTTTCAACATTGAGCTTGAATGTGTGTCATAGGTTCTGTTGCTGCCGCAACCTGCTTCCCCGATTTTAGTCTTTTACTTAAACTCAGGGACCCCTCCTTGTCATTTGTTGCTCAAACCTACTGATTGAAAGTTTGGCGTCTTGGAGCTTGTCTTATGTTTGAAATTGATTGCTCGACTTTTAAGTGTTTGGCCAAGTTAGTTTGAGTCGTGCGTTTTTTTGGTACCCGTCAAAGTTTAAAATTTTACATGAGCAGGGGAAAAGACGGTTTTTAGGGTGAGAATTAATCCTAGCTATGATGTTTTCTCTCTTTGGATCGGGCCTCTTTTGGAAGAGGTAGAGTCTTATTTCACCCGCCGTTGCGGCCCGCAGAACAAAGTCTCCGCCCGACCCACTTCTCTCTGACGCCCGATTCGGGTGGTGAATCGCTTGCCCCAGAGTTCCGTGTCACCCGACGTTGCGGCTGGGGAGATAAAGTCGGGCCCCGACTTGAGTTTCACCCGATGCCTGAACTACTGCCTTTGCAGCTTCCGTCGCCTGTCCGTAGCTTGCATCCCGTCCGCCGTTGCGGGTGGCGGAGCAGTCTACCCACCGATCCGCTCTCCTCCGTCGTCCGATCACCTACGACGCTCGTTTTCCACTTCCTCTCTTCCCATGCTCGCCCGCCGTTTCGGCTCCCCGAAACTTACCCATACAATGCCTGATTTTTAGCCCACCCGACAGCCTTTTCTCTTCATAGGTTCCGCCCGTAAAGCTAGGCCAATTTCTTTGTGGATTTTTTACTAGGGTTATAAAATTTTGATGTTCGATGTCTCAAGTTAGTGGATAATGCGCATAAATTACGTGCAGGGAGAATCACAAGAGTCACGAAGGCGGCCTGCGGCAAGAAAAGAGACAACCTAAACTGAAGACGAAGGCGCCACTGAAGCGTTTCAGCAGTTACTGTCATAGGGCAAAACGTTTATTCAAATGATTGAAGAAAATGAAACGGCCAGGAGAGAAGCTGAATCGCCAAGAGTGCTGAAAGGTCACACGCTGAGGGAATCCAGGGGACATCAGTTGTTGTTTAAATAATGGGAAGCGAGAGGAAAAGAGGGATTTTTCCCTTAGCAAATTTTGTAACTGTGGACTCGGAAGAGGAACTATTTCGTTTTTCGAAGTAAACTGCAATTTTGCCTGCTGGAAAGAGTAAAGAAGTGAAATGTACCAATGCTATTCAATGAATAATGCTGAAGAGGAATTCTTTCGTGTTTAGCTGTATTTCATGCGCTGTGAGGATAGTTGATGTTTCGAACCTAAGTTCTTGTTAATTATTCTGCAGTCTTTTCTGGGATACATTTGCACTATGAGCAATAATTGCTGTTATAGAATGATCGGTTAACTGGTTATTTGAATATTTGTAGTTCATGTGCTTTAGGAAAAGTATCAGCTATCTGTAGTTTTCTTACAGTATGTGATTCTTTATTGCTCATTTAAAATGATAGCCTCGCTCCCTAGGGATAGTTTAGATAATTAGTCATTTCCATTCGTATCTGGTTTTTTTGCTTGTGAGCATAAGACGAGAGGTAAGAACCTGCGCAGCACTTTGTGACCGCTCCCTGCATTCAAATCAGCCTGCATTTAATTAGGCACGTGCATATCATTTCCTTTCAGTCAAAATACAAAAACTCGGTGGGCCGGGCCGCAACCGGTAAAGCCTTCGTTTGTTACTTTGACCTACGGTAGCCGGACCGCAAACCGGACGGATTCCCTATACCAAACAGTCGGCGGGCTAGTTGGGAACGCTGATTGGGGAGAATCCCTTACTGTTGTCGCCTGCGATTTTCCGGGCCTCAACAGGTTCCCAATACTAAAGGTTGATCTCACAGAATATCAGGTCCTACAACTCGCACTTAATTATCATAAAGTCCAAAAGAGGTGATGCATTAATGGAAAATCCTTCAGGATAAGTCTATTATGTGTATATACAAAAAATAGTATCAAGACACCCTACCACATAGTAGTTGCCTAAATAAGTAGGATTTACATAAATAAATATGAAACCTAATTCACAGAAGCCAACATCCCATTGCTATATCGAGTAATGACGTTTGGGACGATCTTAAACTAGGCCTTGATTCTATAATTTATGTTAAGTCATTATAAATCTAGTGCCAAATATATGGCTATGGGGATCCCTCCAACTTTTCATATATCTTCATATATGATAAATGTGGCATGTGTCACTAATGGTTTTGTAGACATGGAATAACACTAGAAACCTAGTGATACAACAATTCCTATATACTACCATATATTATGGGAGCATAAATACAAGATTCATTATGCCAATATTTGTGATCTTTTCATGGCTCCTATGTATTCATTAATATTCTATGAGCCTTCAACAATAGAGGATGGAGTGTTAAAATTGTTGTGCCATTTAGATCATCAAGCAATGAGTCCAAATTATTTATGCAGTGAATAGGAATGAATTATACAAACTGAACAAATCAAATCTCATAGGAAACAGACAAGTATTACTCAGACAATTACAGTATTATCTTCATTACATAATCTGGTGTTACAATAGTGTTACATAGGAAAAGAATTCAAATCATTATGGATGAATTCGAATCTCCCAACTGGATGTGACTAACTCTGACTACAAAGCTAAATAAAGATGTCTCAATCAATATTGGAGTACAAGTAGTTAACTCCTAATGTCGAATCTAGTCAAGCAATCAGTTCAAATAATTTAACTCAGTCTAACTGAAGTGGTAGGTGAGAAAAGGTGCCTTATCCACATGCAGCCATGCATGACTGGCGCTAACTGAAATGATTGTAATATAACTGAATGTAACTAAATAATAACTAATCAAGTAGTTCACACTCCAACTAACTGAAGGAGGTTGGTTCTGGGACTCACAGTGGCTCCTAAAATGTAGGGATTGGCCTAGGAGGCACCTAAACTGATGCATGCAAGTGCAGTCAGTGGAAGTTAGCCTCAATCTGTGTTCCCCACACTCTAGTAACTAGTACATGTGGCCCCATTAGGACAAGTAATAGTACTAGTGAGAAAAATAATTAAATAAAGACTCCTAAGTTAGGCTAAAATAATCTAATAGACAGTTTGGTCAAGGGAGGATTATAAATCCTAACACCCCCCCCTTAAATCCTAACTTGCACAATTGTGGGCCCTAGAAACATGGACAAACGTCACCCATATACAATCTAAAATATAAAAAAAAAAAATCTTAATAAAATGAGGAAATAGGGGAAAACCTCATGGGAAACCCCTCCCCCCCACCTCAATATAAGAAGGAATCAATAAATACAAGTTAAAAACTTGCAAAATCTTTTGCTGCAATTTGCAGCACTATGCAGCAACAAAGCAATATCCTGGTTCTTATATGCAGCAACATCCTAAATTTGTGCATGTGAACCTCTGAATCCAAACAAATTGATTGTGTCTGGAGGAATCTTCCTCTTTGAAAGAAGAATAATGTGCTCAACTGAATGAGGAATATAGACAACTACAAGATTAAAACTGGACCCATGTAGAGAAACTGAAATCAACTGATGAGAGAGAAAAGGTTCTTGAGAATTCAAACCATGTGAGGAACACCCAAGAAACTGATATATTTCAGCCTTGAACATCAAACAATGTGAGGTAAAATCATCCCCAAGTGTTAGGAGAAAGTGTCCAGGCAAATGCAAAATGTCGCCATCTTTACTAGTTCTGTGAGGAGACGAGCATGTGATCAAATAGATAGGTAGAGAATCCCTGGGATTGTGGAGAGTGAATGATTGAGCTCCATAATATGATATAGCTTCATAAATAACCAATTATTCACAAAATAAAATATCAGCAAACTCATAAGAGGAAACTAACATCAAATCCTCGACAGCAAGTTTGGAAGAGACTTGCGGTACTTGATTTGTCTCACCAAAATTTATGAAACTAGCTACAAGATGCATGAATGAAGGCTCGTGGAACTTAAAACTTAAACCAAATATCATATAATATACAAAAGGGTTCATATCAGGTCCAAAAGTGAGGAATGATATCAAATCCCCAGCAACAATTTTGAAGGAGACTTGTGGTACTTGAATTTTCACACCAAAATTGATGAGAGCGACTACAAGAATTACTGAAAGTTCTTGAAACTTAAAACCTGAACCAAATAATATCAGATCATATCCAAATAATATCATATCATATTCAAATAGGTTCATATCTTATCCAAGAGTGTGCTCCACCGATATGGTAGATGCACAATTTTCTCCTTCTTCAAAATTCTGAAAATTGGTGCATGCCATCATGTAGGAATTTACTGGAATTTCTAGATAAATGAGAGTGAATGGATTGCTCCTAAAATATGATATTATTTCCAAAATATCCATGGTATTACTTATCTTCACACTGGCAACATCATTAGAGATATAGAAATCAAGTTCCTCTTCCTTTCTAAAACAATCACCGGTAAATACAGAATACTCAGGGCCTAGTTTTCTCAGTATGGAGAGCACATGTTGCTCATCCTTCATTTATATTCCGCATTGTCTACATTGAAGTGCATGAAAATTGAATTTAGTAAAGAATTGTTGCATTGTCTCAAAACTGCTAGGATGTAAGGCTACCAACTCATTCTCCAGAATGTGTCCCTGAAGCTCATCTTGCTTTCCAAACAAGTCTTAAATATTCTACCATGATTCTCTGGGAGTCCTCAAACCTTCAAGGTGGAAGAGGAGATCTCTAGATATGTGAGTACATAGATAATCGAAAGCTTCATCTAAGTGGTTCAGAAACTTGTTTCTCTCAACTGGATGATGGGGCTCGACCTCCCTACCAAGTATTATCCTGAAGTAGCCATGCTTGTGCAAGGCTAGCTACATATCTGCCCTCTAATAAACATAACTTAAGGGTGTTAGGATCTGAGGTGTAGGAGATTGAGAATCCATAATTCTCTGGCTGGAAAAGACAAAATATTCACACAAGCTACGTAGCACCTATAGAATTTCACTGCAAAACAATAAAACATTTGAACTTGTTAGAATCAATCCTTCCCTCTTGACATGAAAACTTTTTCAGGTTCTGTCACACCCGCACCGCCACTCTGAATAAATTCAGAGGAAGCAAGGCACTCTTTGTGGGACTTATATGGAAACCCAATTGCTTCTGGTGTTCTATGAGGAGTAGACAGACTCGAATTTTTTCTGAGATGGTTTTGATACCATATTAAAATTGACATTCCATTTAGATCATCAAGCAATGAGTCCAAATTATTGATATAGTGAATAGGAAATAATTATACAAATTGAACAAATCAAATCTCACTGGAAGCAGACAAGTATTGCTCAGAGAATTACAGTATTATCTTCATTACATAATCTGGTGTTACAATAGTGTTACATAGGAAAATAATTCGAATCATTAGGGATGAGTTCAAATCTCCCCACTAGATGTGACTAATGTCGACTGCATAGCTAACTAAATATGTCTCAATCAATATCGGAGTCCAAGTTGTTAACTCCCAATGTCAAATCCATTCAAGCAATCAATTCAAAGTAGTTAACTCAATCTAACTGAAGTGGTAGGTGAGAAAAGGAGCCTTAGTCACATGAAACCATGCATGAATGGTGCTTACTGAACTTATTTTGATCTAACTGAATGTAGCTAAAGAATAACTAAGCTCAACTAGTTCCAACTCCAACTGACTGAAGGAGGTTGGTGTCGGGACTCCCAATGGCTCCTAAAATGTAGGGATTGTCCTAGGAGGTGCCTAAATTGATGCATGCAAGTGCATTCATTGGAAGTTAGCCTCTATCAGTGTTCCCCACACTCTATTAACTAGTACATGTGGCCCCATTAGGCCAAGTGGACCCAATGGTACTAGTGGAAAAAATAATTAAATAAAGACTCCTAAGTTAGGCTAAAATAATCTAATAGACAGTTTGGTCAAGGGAGGATTATAAATCCTAACACCCCCCCTGAAGCCAAAATTCAGCCATATACAATCTAAAAGATAAATAATTATGCTTAATAAAACGCGGAAATAGGGGAAAACCTCATGAGAAACCCCCCCCCCCCCCCCCCTCCTCGAGATAAGTAGGAATCAGGAAATCCAAGATAAAAACTTGCAAAATATTTTGCTGCAATTTCCAGCACTATGCAGCAACAAAGTAGTATTTTGTTTCTTTTGTGCATCAACATCCTAAATCTGTGCATGTGAACCTATGAATCCAAAAAAAATGATTATGTCTGGAGGAATATTCCTCTTTGGAAGAAGAAGAGTGTGCTCAATTGAATCAGGAATATAGACAGTTGCAAGATGAAAACTAGACCCATGTAGAGAAACTGAAATCAACTGATGAGAGAGAAAATGTGCTTGAGAATTTGAACCATCTGAGGAACACCCAAGCAACTGATATATTTCAGCCTTGAACATCAAACCATGTGAGGTAAAATCAGCCCCAAGTGTTAGGAGAAAGTATCCAGGCGAATGCAAAATGTCTCCATCTTTACTAGTTCTGTGAGGAGATGAGCATGTGATCAAATAGATAGGTAGAGAAGCCCTGGGATTGTGGAGAGTGAATGATTGAGCTCCATAATCTAATATAGATTTGTAAATAACCAATGATTCACAAAATAAAATATCAGCAAACTCATAAGAGGAAACTAACATCAAATCCTCAACAACAAATTTGGAAGAGACTTGTGGTACTTGATTTGTCACACCAAAATTGATGAAACCAGCTACAAGCAAGAAAACTTAAAAATTGAACCAAATATCAGATCATATCCAAAAAAATTCATACCATATCCAAAATTGAGGAATGATATCAAATCCCCAGCAACAATTTTGAAGTAGACTTGCGGTACTTGATTTTTCACACCAAAATTGATGTGAGCATCTACAAGAATTACTGAAAGTTCTTGAAACTTAAAACCTGAACCAAATAATATCAGATAATATTCAAATAAGATCATATCATATTCAAATAGGTTCATATCATATCCAAGTGTGTGCTCCACTGAGATGGTAGATGCACAATTTTCTCCTTCTTCAAAATTCTGAAAATTGGTGCATGCAATCATGTAGGAATTTACTGGAAGATCTAGATCAATGAGATTGAATGGATCACTCCTACAATCTGATATTATTTCAAAAATATCCATGGAATTACTTATCTACACACCATAAGCATTATTAGAGATAGATAAATCAAGTTCCTCACCAGTAAACTATGCACAGAATTTAAAATAGAAGAATCACTAGAGAATTTTTGCAAAGAATGGAAGGAGAGTTTTTCTTTAAAAACAGAGATTCGAATGGATTCTTCTATATCATACATGTGAGGAGATGATATATCAAAGATCTCATACACTTCTGGAGTAGCAGAAGAAGGAGTCACTTCAAGGATACTTTCTTCAATTCAAATTGGCTATGAGGAAAATTTTGTTTCTTCTTCATCTTCAACAATTTTCTTTGTTGTAGGAGAGGGAATGAACTCATCATGTTGGATTTTATCTGAACCTCTCTCAACAATTGGGTTTTTAGATTCATCTCCCATATGACTGCTAGGTCCTCCTGATAGAGGGAAAGTGACGAAGGATTCCATGGAGGAAACCATCTAGTTGGATGCTCCAGAATCTATCAAATAAGCCTTCGATAGAGTGAGGCTTGCATGTAGGGCATGTAATCTCTCATGTTATTTAGTTTTATATTCATCATCATACATATTTGCACCTTGTGGAAGGGAAATATTGTTTAGTACACATATATCTTTCAACTGGTCGAGGGTATTCTTCATGCACAAGTCTTCTGAATGAAAACCCCTCATACAATAGGGACACTTTTTCTTTTCAGACTTCTTTTTTTCTTAGAGCCGAAGGATCCTTCATAAGTATTTTGATTGTCTTTAGGTTTTGAATCAATTTTATGCTCCTTCCCTTTAGACTTCCCTTTAGCTTGCTCTTTGTTAGAGTCTATTACTAGGAGGGCTTGATCTTTGGAAGTCTTGATGACTCCCATCTGGATCAACTTCTCTTGTTCGTGTATTAAGGAATCTACAAAGGAATCAAGTGAGGGCATATTCCAATTAGCAATGGAAGATCTCCCGGAATGGAAGATTGAGACAAATACAAAATACTCAAGGCCTAGTTTTCTGGTTATGGAGAGCACATGGTGTGCATCCTTTCTTTCTATTCCGCACTGTTTGCATTGAAGTGCCAGACACTTGAATTTAGTAAAGAATTGTTGCACCGTCTCAAAACTGTTGGGATGTAAGGATACCAACTCGTTCTCTAGAATGTGTTCCTGAATCTCATATTGTTTGTCAAACAAATCTTCAATCTTCCCCCATGCTTCTCTGGGAGTCCTCAAACCTTCAAGGTGGAAGAGGAGATCTCTGGATATGTGATTACATAGATAACTGAAAGCTTCATCTAAGCAGTTCAGAAACTTGTTTCTCTCAAATAGATGATGGGGCTCGACCTGGGCCTACCAATTATTATCCTAAATTATCCATACTTATTCAAGGCCAGCTGCATATCTTGTTAAAAATTTTGTGCCATTTATATCTTCAAGCAATTAGTTTTGAATTATTATTGCAGCAAAAGGAGTATGAAGATACAAACTGAACAAAACAAACCACACAAAAAACGGAGGAGTGTATCTCAGGAATTTAGATTATCATTCACATTAATTAAATCTGTTGTTACAATAGTTTACATAAAGGAGGAATTTGAACCCATTAGGGAGGAATTCGAATCTACCAACTGGATGTGACTGTAACTAAGTGACTAGCTAACTCAGGATTTCTCAATCAATCTCGGATTCTAATTGGTTAACTCCAAATGTCCAAACAACTCATACAATAAGTAATACTCAGTTAACTCAGTCTAACTGAAGTGGTAGGTGAGCAAAGGCGCCTAATCCACATGCATCCATGCACAACTGGCGCTAACTGAATTGATTTTGATGTAGTTGAAAGTAACTAGAAATAAACTAAGCTTAACTGGTTCCAACTCCAAATAACTGAAGGAGGTTAATGTTGGGACTCCTCATAGCTCCAAAAATGTAGGGATTAGCCTAGGAGGTGCCTAAACTGGTGCATGAAAATGCAGTCAGTTTCAGTCATCCTCTAGTAGTGTTCCCCATACTCTAGTAACTAGTACATGTGTCCCCATTAGGCCATGTGGACCCAATGGTACTAGTGGACTTAATTAATTAATTAAAACTCCTAAGTCAAGATAAATTAATCTAATAGGAATTTTACCAAGGGAGGATTAATAATGCTAAAACCCCCCCTGAATCCTAACTTGGACAACTGTGGGCCCTAGAAACAAGGCCATAAGTCACCCAATTTACAATCTAAAAGACATAATGTTGCTTAATACAACTGAGGAAATAGGGGAAAACCTCATGGGAAACCCCCCCCTCAAAATAAGTAGAAAATAGGAAAGTGCAAGCTATCTTTAGAAGAAAGAAGCTTCCTCCTTAGAAAAATAACTTGAGCAAAACACTGTTGCAAATTGCAGCTCTATGCAGTAGCATGGTCCATCTGTGCAGCAGCCTCCTGAAACTGTGCATGTGAACCTCTCAATGTTCTTCTGAACCAATGATTGTGTATGTTTCTTCTGGATGGTGAAGGTAGAGAATGATCAAGTTTCTTCTTTTGTGGGCCATATAAATGACAATTCACAATCATCAAGTAGCACTGACCTAAAACTTTGTTGCACCACTCTGTAGGGAATGAATCTGTGAGACATAGTGCAGCATGTTCATTCTGATACCGGGACCTAGTTCTTCTTCTGTCTTCTGAATTTCCATCACCACTTCTAGCTGCATCTAGAATATTTCAAGCCCATTTGGGTTTAGGCTTCTGATTTGGAATGGATACTGGTTCTGGATCTAGAATCTCATGATATTCAGTCTTAATAACAGGATCATGATCGATTTGATCTTCCTCATATGAATCTAAAACCTGTAGCAAATCATCATCATCAAAAATAGGTGGAGAAATGGTTATACCTTCCTATGTTGTTGATGGTGGTGTCTCATACAATTGATCTTCTTTGAACTGGACACTCCTCCCAATGAAGCATCTCCTAGTTGCAACCTCCATCAATATGTAATATTTTGCATCTTCTTCATATCCTAGCATAATACATTCGCTACTTTGGGCTTGGAAGGCCTTCCTCTTATTAAGTGGTATTCTAGACCAATATTTGGAACCAAAAACTCTCAAGTGAGATAAATTGGGCTTATACCCATGTAGTGCTTCGAATGGAGTGGCCCCAACCACTGATTTATGAAGCACTCTATTTTGCAAATACGAAGCACAGTTTACTACTTCAGCCCAAAGAGAAGGAGGTAGATGTTTAGAATGGAGAAGGCATGTTACCATCTATTTCAATGATATGTTCTTTCTCTTTGATACACCATTCTGTTGTGGTGTGTATGGAACTGGGTGTTCCATTCGAATCCCCTCTGATTCCCAGAAATTCTGGAAATCCCTTTTGATGTACTCTCATCCTTTATCAGATCTTATAGACTTGATTTTCTCACTGAAAAACTATTCTCAACCATAGCCTTAAAAACTTTAAAAGTCTCAAGAAATTCTGATTTTTGTTTCATGAAGTAGACCCAGCAGTACCTAGAACAATCATGACTAAAGGTGAGGAATTACCTGCAACCATTAATGTATTTTGTGGGCATAGGTACAACTACATCACTATGTATCAAATCAAGTATAGAGTCAGCTCTATGTTCCTTCCCAACATCATACCTCTTTTCTGGATGCTTACCTACCAAGCAGCCAGCACATACTCCATCGGAAGATTGGATGGAAGGAAAACCTTCAACCATTTTATCATTGTGGAGTTGCTTAAGATACTTGAAATTGAGATGACTAAATATCTCATGCCAAATATTGTTGGTATTGTTAGCATGAGATAGTAAATATCTAGGAGGAGAGACAGGTAAGAAATGTGAGAACTCATAAGCTTTAGTTGAGTGATTTGTGATACCTTTCATTATGAGTTGTCCAGTGGCTTTTTCTATGATCTCAACAATCTCTGAATCGAATGTAACTCTCTTGGGAGAGCCTGTATGAGTCATCTGATAAAGAAACAACGGGTTAGCTGCAAGGGAGGGAACATATAGGACATTATTGAACTCACCATGCTTCGCTCTGACTAAGCCCCTTCCTTCTGTTGGAATCTGGGAATCATCTCCCATATGAATATTAGGCCCATTTGACATTGTAAGGGAAGAGAAGGATTCTTTCGAGGAAACCATGTGGTTGGATGCTCCTGAATCAATTATGTATGATGTATATTGAGTAAGGCTAGCTTTCAAAGCATGGCACCTTTCATTTTCTTATGTCGGTGGTTCTTCATCAAGATTCTTTGCTCCTTGTGGGAGAGCAATGTTATGCTGCTTATGGAGAGATGGAAATTAATCAATCTGCTTCTTCATACAATGACTTCAAGATGGAAACCCTTTGCACAATAGGGACATATCTTCTTTTCAAACTTCTTCTTCTTAGATCCTGAGACCCCTTCTGAAGTTTGTTGATTTTTTTTAGGCTTCGAATCAGCTGCTTTAGGCTCCTTCTTCTTTGATTTCCCTTTTGCTTGCACTTTGGAAGAGTCAATCACCAGGAGAGATTGATATTTGGAGGTCTTGATGACTCCCATTCGAATAAACTTCTCTTTCTCCTTGATTAAGGACTCGAAAAAGGAATCAAGTGAAGGAATTTTCCAATCCGGAAATGAATTCCTTTTCGAATGGAAGATTGAGACAAATACTGAATACTCTGGACCAAGTTTGTTGAGAATGGAGAGAAAAATTTTCTCATCCTTTCTTTATATTTCGCATTGTCTACATTGGAGTGCAAGAGACTTGAATTTAGTAAAGAATTGCTCCACTGTTTTGAAAGTTTTGGGATGTAAGGCTACTAGCTCATTCTCCAGGAGGTGTCCCCGAAGCTCATCTTGTTTTACAAACAAGTCTTCGAGATTCTCCCAGGATTCTCTAGGTGTCCTCAAACCTTCAAGGTGGAAGAGGAGATATTTGAATATATGAGTGCATAGATAACTGAAAGCTTCATCTAAGCGGTTCAGAAACTTTTTCTTATCAAGTGGCTAATGGGGCTCAACCTCCCTTCCAAGTATTATCCTGTAGTAGCCAAGCTTGTGCAATGACAGCTATATATCTTCCCTCCAATCAAGATAATTTAAGGGCGTGAGGATTTGAGGATTAGAAGGTAGAGAATCCATAATTCTTCGGTTGAAAGACAACAATACTTCACACAAGCTACGTAGCACCTATCAATTTTCACTACAAAACACTAAAACATATCAACTAAGTTAGAATCATACTTTTCCTCTCAACATGAACATTTTTTCAGGGTTCGTAACGCCTGCACCGCTACTATGAATAAATTCAGAGTTAGCAAATCAAGATTGGGGACTTCTATGGAAACCCAACTGCTTCTGATGTTCAATGGAGAGAAACAAACATGAAGCCTCCTTGAGATGGATCTAATACCATGTTAAAATTGTTGTGCCATTTATATATTCAAGCAATTAGTTCTAAATTATTATTGCAGTAAAAGGAGTATGAAGATATAAACTAGACAAAACAAACCACACAGGAAACAGATGAGTTTAGATCAAGAATTTATAGTATCATTTACATTAATTAAATCTGGTGTTACAATATTTTACATAAAGGAAGAATTCAAATCCAATGGGGAGGAATTCGAATATACCAACTGGATGTGACTATGCCTAACTGAATAGCTAACTCATGATGTCTAAATCAATATCAGAGTCAAATCCGTTAACTCCAGATGTCCAAACAACTCATACAATCAATAATACTCAGTTAACTCAATCTAACTAAAGTGGTAGGTGAGAAAAGGTGCCTAATCCACATGCATCCATGCACAACTAGCGCTAACTGAACTGATTGTGATGTAACTGAAACTAACTAGAAATTAATTAAGCTTAACTGGTTCCAACTCCAACTAAATGGAGGTTGGTGTTGGGACTCCCAGAGGCTCCTAAAATGTAGGGATTGGCCTAGGAGGTGCCTAAACTGATGCATGCAAGTGCAGTCAGTGTCAGTAATCCTCTAGTAGTGTTCCCCCACACTCTATTAGCTGGTACATGTGGCCCCATTAGGCCATGTGGACCCAATGGTACTAGTGGACTTAATTAATTAATTAAAACTCCTAAGTCATGCTAAATTAATCTAATATACATTTGACCAAGGGAGGATTAGTCATCCTAACATATATTCCCTCCAATCAACATAATTGAAGGGTTTAATCCATAATTCTTCAGCTAGAAAAGACAAAATATTCACACAAGCTACATAGCAGTTGTAGAATTTCACTGCAAAACACTAAAACATTCGAACTTGCTAGAATAAATCCTTTCCTATCGACATGAACACTTTTTTAGGATCTATCACACCCCCACCACCACTCTGAATAAATTCAAAGGAAGAAAGGTACTCTTTGCGGAACTTCTATGGAAACCCAACTGCTTTTGGTGTTCTATGGAGAGTAGATAGACTCAAAGCTTGCCTGAGATGGCTCTGATACCATGTTAAAATTGTTGTTCCATTTATATCATCAAGCAATGAGTCCAAATTATTGATGTAGTGAATAGGAATGAATTATACAAACTAAACAAATCAAATCTCACAGGAAATAGACAAGTATTGCTCAGAGAATTACAGTATTATCTTCATTACATAATCCATTGTTACAATAGTGTTACATAGGAAAAGAATTTGAATCTCCCCACTGGATGTGACTAACTTCGACTGCATCGATAACTAAATATGTCTCAATCAATATCAGAGTCCAAGTAGTTAACTCCCAATTTCAAATCCATTCAAGCAATCAGTTCAAATCAGTTAACTCAGTCTAACTGAAGTGGTAGGTGAGAAAAGGCGCCTTATTCACATGCAACCATGCATGACTAGCACTAATTGAACTGATTGTAATATAACTGAATGTAACTAAATAATAACTAATCTCAAGTAGTTCCAACTCCAACTGACAGAAGGAGGTTGGTGTCAGGACTCCCATTGGCTCCTAAAATGTAGGGATTGGCCTAGGAGGCACCTAAACTGATGCATGCAAGTGCATTCAGTGGCAGTTAGCCTCTATCGATGTTCCCCACATTCTAGTAACCGGTACATGTGTCTCCATTAAGCCAAGTGGACTCAATGGTACTAGTGGACAAAATAATTAAATAAAGACTCCTAAGTTAGGCTAAAATAATCTAATCGACAGTTTGAATTCATAGGAATTAATTGGCAATACTAAGAAATATTGTCTTGTTGTTTTTAAGAGAAAGAAATAAGGAGAGGGAAGTGAAGTAGATATTAAGGAATCCTTGGAAGTATGTGATAGAAATAAATCATGGTAACTTTGATATTTTATAAAATCCTATAAACATATGTTTCAATAACCTCAAGGGTTTCCACCGAAGAGAGAGGTTGAGCATGAGATATAGTTGTTTATGAAGTATCTATTTCCAAACATTGGGTTGTATAGACAAACCATTTTAGAGGTAGATCAAGTGAAGAGAAAATTGCATAAATTAATGGATTAAGGATTCGTTAGTCCTAACACATCACCTTGTCGTTCACCAAATACTATAGTTCCCAAGAAACAAAAGTTGGAGAATGTGCATTGACTATCGTGCCTTGATCAAAGTCGCCATCAAGAAAAAATATTCACTATCATGGATTAATGACTTGTTGGATTGGAGAAAACAAGACAATTTATTCACCAAGTTGGACCTTAAATCAAGTTACCATCAAGTAAGGATCAAAGTAAAGGATGTGTGGAAGATAGCATTCAAGCCAAAGCAAGGATTGTTTGAGTAGTTAGTTATTTTTATTTCAGTTTATGTAATGCACAAATAAATTCCATGCACTTGATGAATGATGTGCTATATCCATACACTAATTATTTTGTAATAGTATATATATATGGCCTACTAATATTCAACAATACTTGGAAAGAGAACATCTCACATGTGACACTAGTACTAGGGATTATAAAAGGAAATCAATAAATCTTAAATTTGAAGAAATCTAAATTTGAAAAAGGGTCTTTGGTTTATCTCAGAACCATGATAGGTGGAAGATAATAAGCCTATATATGGATAAGATTCCATCCATCAACTAATGTCCTATTTATACCAACTTAATTGAGGTAAGGATATTCATGGGAGGAGTTTAATACTTGAGGAATTTCATAACAAAATTCTCAGCAATAGCTACATCTTTGCATGCCATGACCACCAAAGGGAAGGGATTTATTGGAAAGGAATAAGAGACTCTTCCAATAGATTCCCTCAAGTAAAGACACAATAATGGTAGTTAAATAGATGAAGAGGAATATCAATAATGTGTCAGTTATACCCATGCCTATTGCAAACAACTAATTGAATTAAAAATAGATGCAAGTGAGTATACTTTAGTGTTGTTTCTTAAGTAAGGATAGAGACATGTGTATGCCCATTCAAAGTTATTTCATGGAACCATTTTGGAATACCCTAAATATGATAAAGGACCCTTCACCATTGTGCACATAGTAAAAATGTGAAAACACTATCTCTTGGGGAAATATACCATCACACACACCAACCATCCACCTCTATAGTAATTTTAAAGCGAAAAAAAGACACAACAAGCGAGGAATTACAAATGGTTGGGATTATTATCACAATTAAATTTACTAATAAAGTACAAGAAAACTATTCCTTTCAATAAAACCAACACATGAAAAGAAGAAATTGAGTTGTTCTTTACTCATGTGTGGGCACACTCTGAATTATTGAGCTCTATTATATTTTATCATGAAAATGATTTTTGGGGAAAATTTGTACAACACTTAGGAAAATTATGGATACCAAGCTAAGGTACTGCAGTACTTTTCACTTCCAAACCAATGAACAAACTAAAGTTGTCAACTAAACATTGGTACAATTGCTAAGAGGTTATAAAAACAAGTATCCAAAATCATGGGATGAGTATCTTGTGTACATTCAACACTCTGTTAATTTATAATAGCATTCTTCCACAAATAAATAACCCTTTGGAACTTTCTTAGGCTAATTTACTCCCTCTCCTTTTGAAATTATGCATGTTTTGTGAAAGGAATAAGAAGAGGTGCAAGGGGAAGTAAGAAAGTTGAGCAATGTTGTGGAAAGGATCCAAAAAATACCCTTGAAAGAGTAAGAACAAATTGAGAAAAACCAATAGTAGTATAAATATGGACATGACTAGCATAGGAAAGACCATAAATTTTGTGTGAGAGATTATGTGGATTTTTTTCGCAAGGAACACCTACAAGGAGTAGCCATGAAACTCAAGCCCTTAAGATATAGACATTTTGACATTATTGAGTAGTTAAATGAGAATTCTTTTAGATTAAGATTGCATACATATATGTAGATCATTTCATTGGTAAAAGTGGAGTATTTGATGTTGTTCAATCCTTCCATGTTGGATGGAGAAGAATAAAAAAAGGATATTCCCACCATAGAAGATTGTGTATTGTGCATGATTGAATAATTAGAAGAGGATACAATTTTATAGAGAAAATATCAGGTGACTTGTAGAGGACAACAAGAGATATGTCAAATTTTCCTTAAAGAATGAACACCGAGGAGGGAAAATAGTATGAGAGGAACCAACTAGAAATCAAGTTTTCTCACATTTCCTTGGAATATTTTAGAGGCTACACTCCTCCCAATGGGGAAGTGTAATCCAAAGTGGATCCATGATAAAAATAGAAGGATCATGGATCACATTAAGGTAGATCAAACAAAAAAATTAGAATCTATTGGTTATGGAAGAAAATATCATGTCACAAGAGATGATAAAGATGTATGGGGTTATGACTGACAATGAACTACCACTCAGCTTCAAAGTGAAGTGGAATGTTGTTGATATAAGCACTAAAATCAACTGAAGACCAACAAAAGGAACACTAAAGGAGAATGTTTCTATAAAAATATAGAAATGGAAATGGAGAGAATTTCTTATGGGGACAACTACCCTTCGAACTACTCCCAACAAAGCAAATGTTGCTTATAATCCCATGCACATTGGCTAAGAAGGGGTCCTTTGGTATAGTAGTCAAGGAATGATGAGAAAATTCATGTGATATAAATAGATAAATTTTTCATAGAGATAGGCACCATTATAATGTATACAATTACAAAGACTTAAATATTGAACATAGTCATTCAATTTTGAAGTAATTTCCTTCTAATTTATCTATGCTAAATTTTTATCTCTATTACGTTTATTTGATTAGGTGATAGAGATTTTTATATTTAATTTCTCCATTTGGACATATTCATATATGTGTCCCATTAAAGATAAATTCCAAACGTTATGAAGAGCCTCCTACTAAATTCGCTTAATTTGGCTACCCCAAATGTCCATATAAGTGCTAGAGGAGATCAACAAATGACAGGAAATGATTTTTGGTTGTAGTTTCAATTTCTAACCTAAGATTCCAATTGGTATGTTATAATTCAATTTTTAACTCATTTCATATCCATTGGTTGAAGAATTGGGGGGAACCATATGGATTGCACATTGCCTTGTGGAAATGAACCCCAAGCTTAGATCAATTGAACTCACAAAATTGCTTGTAAAACATGCATAGATTCACTCAAATTGGAAATTGTATATGGTGCATAACACAAAATTGTATTGAATAAGTTTATATTAGAAAACCTCATTAATTTTTAGGATGTCCATATATATAATTACATCATATATTTGAATGACTAAGGAGGAAAGTTGAATCAGTACAAAAGCATGCTTAATAAAAAGTCAAAATCCTCCCTAGGTGAATAAAACACTTTTCAAATCTGTCAAGAAGGTCACGAGTGGGATGAATGAAGTTTGTCAGTTGATAAGTGGAGGAAAGTGGATAATATCATTCTTTTGGAAGAGAAAAATATGGAGGATGAGTTGTACAAAAAACAAGGCAGTTGCCTTAAGACTAGCTTTCACCTTTTGCCTTAAAAGTTGTTGAAAAGCAGTCTAATTATGGATAAGGAAGGAATGTGCACTTACTAAACTGGGCAGTCATGGGTTGTCAGAATATTATCCATAATATTTCAAAGGCTCTCTTGTAATTATCTTAGGCAATTTTTACCATGTGGTGCAAGTGGATTCCAACTAGCTAGTGTAGGACCTAGGAATTTAACCAAAATTGATTAAATAATATATCATAAGTATGGGAATGGGTTTTGATTATTCTAAATCACCCTATTAATCCTGATTTATGTAAATTATCATAAATATATCAAATATATAGGTCCTATAAGTCACCCTTTGCATACTGCTTGTCCATACAAAACAAGGAAATAGGCAAAACCTCAAAGGGGAAAATCCTCCCTTAAACATGGACATGAAAAACAATTTGTGAAACATTGTCTTCAATCAGTCTTCACTGGATGATCATCTATCCCCAGCAGTGATTTGATATTTTTTAATGTCTTCTCCTAAAATTCTTTGGTGAATTTTTCATCAACTTGCTCAAATGATGCACAGTAGTGCAAAGCAATGATTCCATCATGCACAAGTCCTTTGATGTAGTGCATATGGATCTCTATGTGTTTGGTTCGCTCCATATGTATTGGATTAGTTTATATTCAAATAGTAATTTGGTTGTCACAATATATGACTGTAGAAGTCTCAGATTCAATCCCAAACTCTCCAAGTATACCCCGCAACCACAAACATTGAGTAGTTGCATTCACAGCTCCTATGTATTCTAGCT
Source organism: Pseudotsuga menziesii (assembly GCA_001517045.1). NCBI lineage: Eukaryota > Viridiplantae > Streptophyta > Pinopsida > Pinales > Pinaceae > Pseudotsuga > Pseudotsuga menziesii. The sequence continues at coordinate 101,840 of LPNX010999245.1, forward strand.
TTGTAGGTAAAAGTGCAATATCACTTTTCTTTTTACTTGAACATCTGATTGGCCTATGTTCAAGAAAAAACAAATATCCAGATGTTTATTTTCTATCTGTGTTATCACCTTCCCAATCAGAATCAGTAAAACCAACTAACTATAGGTCATATTTTGCAATATAGTGAATCCCATGTGTCTTTGTTCCTTGTATAAAGTGTAAGATTATTTTTGCTTCCCTCCAAAGGATGGAATGAGGCTGATCTATGTGTCTATATGTGACACTCACTGCATAAGATATATCAGGTTGAGTATGAGTCAAATAAAGAAGACAACCAACCTGTTTCCTATTCAGTGTGTCATTTACCAATGGAGTTGAATTCGTTTCTTCAATCTTAACTCTTGAAAGGAAAGGAGTATTTCTTGGATTGCAATACTTCATGTTGAACTTTTTTATAAGGTCTAAATCATACTTGGGTTGATTTAATTTAATTCCAAGATATGATTGAGAAATCTCAAGCCCCAAAAATTGGCTCAACAATCCCAAATATGTCATGGAGAAAGCATGGTTGATTGCATCCTTCAAGGGGGAAATATCTTTCACAAAACTTCATGTGATCAGAAGTTCATCCACATACAAAAAATAAATATTATTGAACCATGAATCAACTTCAAATAGACATTTGGGTCATACTTGCATCTACTAAGGCTCAATGATAGCAGAAAGCCCCCAATCTTGGTATACCAAGCTCTGGGATCCTGTTTTAGCTCATATAGTTATTTCTTAAACTTGCACACAAGATATGGATTAGTAAAAAACCTTATGGATTCTTCATATATATCTCTTCATTTAGATATCCATGCATAAAGTAACTATTCACATCCATGTGATGTACCTCCCATTGCTTGGAAGCTACAATGGCCAAAACTAGTCTTACAGAGTCCATATTTGCCACTAGTCCAAAGGTCGCATTGTAGTCAATTCCTTAGAATTTGTAGAATCCCTTGGCCACTAAACGTTCCTTATAATTTATAGGAGAGCCATCAGCAGCAAACTTTGTCTTGAATACTAATTTTCACTTGACTAGCTTTCTCCCTAGTGGAAGATTGACTAGTTACCCTGTTTTATTCTTCGGGAGCGAATGGTATTCCTCGTTCATGGATTTTTTCCATATTGGATATTATGGTGATTATTCATATTTTTTTTATCTGATTCAACCATTAAATAACACTTCTTAGCAAAGAAGGGATCCTTGACAGAAAGGGAACTCTTGAATTGAGATGTAGTTCTTTTAGGATCACTAGGATTCACAGCTAGTTCCCTAGCTGCATGAATGGTATTTGCTTCCCACTTTGGTCTTGTAGGAGTGTTAGGATCTCAAATTAAATCATCATTATCATACATATCATAATTATAAACCTTATTAGTCTCTTCATTTACATTCATAGGTGGTGGTGGTGAAGAGGACTCTCCAATTTCTACTATTGGCATGGGATCTTCTTTAAACTAAAAACTCATTTCAATAAAGGCTCTTTGAGTGCTCATGTTTATAAAATTATACCATTTGGAATATTTAGAATACCCAAAAAATAGGCACTATTGACTTTGGGGTTCCAAATCCTTCCTCTTTTCTGGCGGAATTCTAGCCCAAGCTTTAGAGCCAAAAAAACTGAAATGAGACACATCAAGATTGTGTCCACTCCAAGATTCGAAAGGAGTGATTCCATAAAGATGCTTGTGAGGCACCCTATTCTAGATTTAGGATGCACATTTTATAGCTTCATCCCAAAACTTTGGTGGAAAATTATTAGACTCCATCATGCAAGTGGTCCTCTCCTTGAGAGATCTATTCTTATTCTCATCAACACCATTCTGTTGAGGTGTGTAGGGAATAGAGTGATGCATATGGATACGTACATATTCACAATATTTAATAAACTCAAAATTTACATGCTCTCCACCATTATCAAATTTGAGGACTTTGAGCTTTCTTCTATACTGGTTCTCAACTAGGGCTTTAAAACCCTTGAAGAGGTTAAAAACTTTTGACTTGTTCTTGAGGAAGTAAACCCAACAGTATCTAGAAAATTCATTTATGAAGGTTAGAACATACTTGGCTTGAATCATGTACATATGAGGAAAATTACCAGCAATGTCACTGTGAATAAATTCAAGGGGTGCATAGGTTTTCTCATGACTGCCTCTCTCATACTTATGCTCTGGGTGTTTTCCTAGAATGCATCCCTAAGAGACTCCTTTGGAAAACTTGATTTTGGGAAACCCTATGACCATGTATTTTCCACACAAATATGAAAGGTATTTGTAATTTATATGGCCAAAACTCTCATGCTAAATATTGCTAGATTCATTAGCATGAGTGAGGAGAGAAAAGGGATTTGAGAAGGGCATCAAGTGTGAGAACTTGTACACTTTCAAACTGTGATCCACAAAACCTTTATCTATGAATCTACCATTCAAAATTTTAGTGGTTTCAACATTATTGGGAGTGAAGAAAACCTTCTTATGAGACCCAATGTGGGTCATCTGATAGACTGACAAGAAATTGGAAGCAAGACCTAGGACAGACAACACATTATTGAAGGAACCATGGTTAAGAGATATTCTACCATTTCCTTTAATTTTAGTTTCAGAATTATCTCCCAATAAAATATTTGTACCATTCAAAACATCAAGATAGGATAAGTCATCCCTTGTCAAAACCATGTGCCTTGAAGCTCCAGAATCAATGGTAAAGGAAGAGGATCTTATAGTTCTTGCAACCAGGGCATGAACTCTCTATGTTTCTTCATAACTTGATCCTCCATCCTTATTCTTTGTTCCTTCAGAAAGAGAGATGTTGTGTTTTTCAAGGATTTGAGTCAACATATCGATTTGTTTCTTCATGCAAGAGCTCTCAGGATGAAATCTCTTACCACGGTATGTGCAATTGCTCATTTCACCTTTACCTTTCTTCTCCTGAGAATTCTTCTTCTTGGAGTTTGAGGACTCCTCATGAGACTTGGAATTGTCTCCCTTTTGATCAGGAGGCTTCTTATCCTTCTTCTTTCCTTTGGAATCTACCTTTCAATCTCCAACAACCAAAGATTGATCTTTGCAAGGTTTGAAGGTGCCCATCGTGAAAAACTTATCTTGTTCCTGGGTCAAGGATTCCATGAAATCTACCACTAAAGGAATATTCCAGGTTTGATTTGTCAACTTTGTGGCATGGAAGGTGGATACAAACACTAAATAGGTAGGGACAAGCTTTGAGAGTGTGGCCAAAACCAGTTGTTCATCTTTCTTTTTGGTACCACATTGTTTCAACTGCAAAACAAGGGCTTTGAACTTGGAGAAGTAGACTTGTAAGGACTCGAAATTGCTTGGAATCGGTGATATAAACTCATTTTCCAATTGATTTCACCTTATTTAATATTTATTTCCAAATAAAGTTTGAATATTCTCCCATACTTCATTCGGTGATCTCAATCCATCAAGATGGAAAAGAAGGTCTCTGGAAATACTAAGACACAAGATAAGCCTCATCCCTCATGTTGTGCCACCTGATCTTCTATGTTGTTGCATTGGGATCAACAGCAGTTTCCATGGTCACTCTAAAGATTCCCCTACTCCTCATCAGAATCTCCATTTGTTCCTTCCATTCGAATTAGTTGAATGGAGTCAAGATGATATGGTGAGATTGATCCATTTCTTCAACAACTGCGCCCTTGAACATATAGAATGTGCTCCATGGGAGCGATGTCTATCCTGCAAAATCAATAGAAGAGGATAATAATTGAGCTACAAAGGTTTTGATTCCATGTGAAAAATGAATCCCAAGCTTATATCAATTGAACTCACAAAATTGCTTGTAAAACATTCATAGATTCACTCAAATTGGAGACTGTATATGGTGCATAACACAAAATTCTATTGAATAAGTTTATCTCAGAAAAAATCATGAAGTCATAGGATTTCCAAATATATAATTACATCAGATATTCGAATTCCTAAGGAGACAAGTTGAATCAACTCAAAAGCAGGCTTACAAAAAAGTCAAAATCCCCCTAGCTGCATAAAACACTTTCCAAATATGTCAAAAAGGTCATGACTGGGATGAATGAAGTGTATCAGCTGATAAGTGAAGGAAAGTGGATAAACTCATTCTATTGGAAGAGAAAAATATGGAGGATGAGTTGTACAAAAAACAAGGCAGTTTCCATCTTTCACCTTTTGCCTTAAAAGCTGTTGAAAAGCAGTCTAATTATGGATAAGGCAAGAATGCATACTTAATAAAATGTAAGTATGATGGGTTGTCAGAATCTTATCCATAATCTTTCAAAGTTTATCATGTAGGAATTTTAGGCAATTTTTACCATGTGGTGCAAATGGATGTCAACTAGCTAGTGTAGGACCTAGGAATTTAACCAAAAAATGATTAAATAATATATCCTAAGTATGGGAATGGGTATTAATTATTATAACATGCCTATATTTAATATTTGTGTCAATTAATGACATCAACCACAATTTCAATTTCCCATTCAATCGTATATAACGAAATTCACATGTTTGTTGAATCCTTGGTTTAGGTTCAAGTCTTGAACAATTATGGTGGAATAGAGAGTCCTCACATTTTTCACCTCAACTAAAGGTTTTTTCTTTTAGAGTTGGAATTCAACCACACTACATTGTCATAGTGCTTGATTGTGGAAGGACACAATCATGTTTGTTTTATTGTGATAAGAGGAATCATCTTGTAATATAAGTATATATACATTTTATATTCATCAATCAATGAGGAAGAGTAACATGAGGGTAGATAGTCAAGGGATAATAGTGAATCAACTGAGAGGGACGAAGATATGTCTTCTTTAAATAAATGAATAAATAAGCTCATGAAAAAATAAACTATTGAATAAATAAGATACCATACCTTAATTTGGTGATGATTTAATATGCAACCACCACAAGTTGCATTTCCATCTCCAAGACCTACAAAAATCATCAATTATTAAAATTTTATATGACTTAAGCAAATAAACAAGCATTTAAACATGTGCAAGACTATATAATATTAAAGTGGAATACCTTAATGATGTCCTCTTTGTTTCGAGAATAATTTATTCTCTACTAAACGGGTTCAACCACGTGAACGTGGAAGCTCAGGTGGCCCCTCCCTCCCCTCACATTTCTCTCAATTCCCCATACCCAATGTATCTAGTGTGAGATTGTATAGTGTGATGAAATATGTGTGATCTTGAAAGATGTGTGATCGTGTAACCATATATTCATTAACATTGATATATTTAGATAAACAATGAGGAGAACCTTAAGATCATTGATTATATCATGTACTTTGATTTCTCTAAAATACATTATGCATGAAACAAATTGAATGTACTGTATGCAAAATAAATATTATTTTGTACATACAAAACATATATAATTAACATTCTTGCATAAGAAGGGAAGTGGCACATAACAAGAATTGTTCAAACAAAAAATTTATATTAATAAATATAATCAGCAAAAAAATGAGTATATAATTTATAAAATCACTTATTTTTTAGTCTTGATCTTTTGTTCACCAAAAAACTCATGATCGGGGCATCATCATTTTCATATGAAAATGTATTTGTTGTGTCCTCTCCTTGTGTTGATTCAATTTGCATGCTCTCACATATTGTATTTTTGGTCCATTGATGATAATTATGTGGAGGTGGTTGCAAAGGGGCATCAACTGCAATAACGAAAATGATTATATAGAAATGCTTAGTTATTATTGATATAAGTATTTCATTATTTCCAATATCATTAAAAAAAAAATTAACCTGTTGGAATAGATGAGACAACTGGAATGTTAATTGGTTGTTCCATGTGTTCCCCTTCTAGTTGAGCATCATCAAAAACATGCCCTTCCATTGAAAGAAGGAAATATATAAGTGCACGTCAGCAATTAAATATTCATATTCATAGTATATTATTTTATTTTTAAAGCATGCATACCTTCTTGGCTAGGATGTTGACCACCATCAGGAGGCGGCTTCCCTATGTCATCTGGTATGTTCAGTATTGCTACCCTCATTGCTTGTGTTTCTCTCAAGATTAAAACAAACAAACAATTTTATTTACTAGTGATATATAATCAATCATTAATATATTTTACAAGTATATTATAATGATGGCCTTATTGATGATATTTACATGTGTGTGCATCGATGGGGAAAATGGGTTCTGCCCCAATATTTTTTGATGTTCCACTCCACCTTGAAAACCGTACTTGAAACCATGATCCATGTATTCTTTGGTGGCAGCCAATTGGAATGTATCTCCCTGCAATTCATAACATCGTGAAATTTTCTTGTAATAAATCATTTATTTGTTCACTAGATTTAGATAAATTTGGCTACAATTATCAATTGACTCTTACATTTCATGCTTTTAGTTTTTTATATCCACCCTGGCTTAGTTTGTATTGGTTGTGTTTTTTCAATATCACCTTTGTCCCTTTAGAGGTGTCAAGGAGCTTATGAAAAATCTTAAATATGTTATATATTGTAATGTTTTTAAAAACTAAAAAAAATCAACATATTTCATTGAAAATATCATATGCATTGTACCTTGGTGCACCATGTGGAGAATTTCCTTGTTTTCTCAGTGCCTTCTCCTTTGCATCATCTCTAAGGGCCTTCCACTCCTTCTCTCGAACCATCAGAGGACGCAGATACTTAAGTTTAAATTAACCCTCACATATTTCAAATTCAAGCCAACTGATGAGGTGGTGCCTCTTTTCTTAAAAGCATTACCAAACAAGTTCACCATATGGTCAATTAGATTATATTTCAATTTTCTATTTTGGGCATTCCATCGTGTTCGAAAGGAGGGTAGAAAAATATCCAAGGCCTTGTCATGCAAGTTCTTATAAAGTACATTGTTTCCTAAAAAAATGATATGATCATTAATTTAAAATAATATGAGAGATGTGCTTTTCAATTAGATGATAGAAAACAATTATTTAATTAATTAATACCTACAATATTTGGTATATTGATTGGAACACAATCCTCATCCACCAAAAAGGTGTCAGACAGTGATCTCGTGTTGCTCACACATGCTACTCCAGGATAGAAATCCTCACAATCAACACTAGTTTCTTCTCCAACATACTATGAAGTCCTAGCATCTGAAGAGCTTGCTCAATCATGCCATCATATGCAAAAGTGCTTTCATTATCAATCGATTCAAGTCCCACATCAAGCTCATATTCAAATAGCCTCTCTAGTATGGTACTACATCAATATTGTGGCGTTGGAGCATTGTTGCTACCAACACCGGTCTGTGCAGATTGTCCATGCACGAGTGTACCCAAAAATTATTACAAAAAGAAAACTTAACTTGATCATATCATATAAAAATACATAACAAAAAATATTAAATGAATATATTTCATAACTTATAGCAGATAATATTTTGTAATGATGAAAATTACCCCATAGTGTTGTATTTCTTCTTGCAACTCTACGATTCTTGATCTCATTTCCATCATCTTGGGTCTCATTTTAATCAGAGTAATAAATTATATGTTTGCCATTTACAAATGTTTCCTCACATTTTACATTGGGTTAAACAAATAAGATGTATTTTACCAAAAAATCTAGTTATTGTATTCATATTTAGTTAATATTATTGTAACATTTACCTGCTCCAGCATTGCGGGTGACTTCCCGTAGTCACTCTTATCATATATGGGTGCATATGACTTCTCATGGTCACCCTGTCACAATACAAGAAGTAAGACATATTCAAATTGAATTTTACGAATTTAACCAAGACTAATAAATGGAATTAATGATGAATAAGCATTAGTAAATTATGAGTACATTGATGTTTACTAAATGCAATACTGTGAGTGACTACCCATTATCTCTATGATTGGATATGCATGGAGGTGGCTTCCCATAATCAACTTTCCATAATACAAGACATAATCAAATTGAAAAGTATGAATTTAATCATGTACAATTAATGATGAATAACGTTAGTGTTACTGTTACACTGACTTTTACCTGAGTAGACGTTACAGATATATTCTTCTGAGGACTCCCTAAAACAATATAATAAGCATTATATATTATTGAAAGTTGATCTCATAAGCATAGAAACGGTCAAAATTTAACAACTATTATATAATAAAAAATCTAGTTACCACTACATTGATATTTACCGACTGATCAAAGCTTCATGCAGGTGGCTTATGGCCACAATCATATTGCCACAATAAAATAAGCATTATATCATCTTGAAATATTGAGCCCATAACCATCAAAAAGGAATGTTAACAACTATTACATAATCAGAAAATTTACAACTATTAACAACTATTGCAAGTGGCTTTCAGCCATAATCACCCTACCGCAATACAATAAGCAAGACATATTCAAACGTTTGCATATATTAAAAAAACATGAGATATAATTGAATTTAATGATAAAAGATAAATCATAAGAATCATTGATAAAAGGTTGAGTTAAATGGTATATAAGATAATTACCCCTATAATAACATCCCTTACATCTATTTGATTAAAATTGTACTCAATCAACAGCTCTTCACCTGCAACTATTGATTTTGTTGTGCATACGAATACGTTATTTCCTTCATACCCCTAAAATATGCAATCAGGTTGCTTATTTGTTGTCCCTGGTCATGTACTATTTATAAACCCTATAATATTTCCAGTGTCCTTTGGCCTTCCATCAATATACATAGTCGCTCCTTTGTTATTATTGTTTTCTAGTAGTTTATATAATTTGAAACAACTTCGTATCTATGCATACTTTGCATATAGCATACCAACAAAATCCATTCATCGTATTTGTATCATGGTTTGACATACTCTATAAATTCAGTTACAGTGCCATATTTGACCTTTATGCCATCCATGGAAAATAGTCCCAAACCATGTAAGTACAATGGAGCAATGTGATAAATCCACCCATTAACGAAGAAATCTGAGTCCACTTGAGGTAGATCCTTGGGTACCATTGTTACACTAGATGTATATGTCTCAAGTGAAATTCAATGTCACCTATGCTCTCATTACCATAATCATATGACCCTCCTTTGACAAGAAACAATTCCATGTTTCTACGAAATCTTATCCTTACCTTTTAACGTCTAGTTGATCTAGACATGTCATATCTAGTAGTAGATGTCTCACTTTCAAACTCTCCCAGTCTATCTTCCTCACTCGAGGAAGATAGCTCTGAAAAGTACCTATTTGGTGGTACCTACATTCAATAGACAAGTACATAAAGTCAATAATATAGCTCATCATGGTGATGTAATAGGAAACATTAATTCTTTGTATTAAACTAATAAGAGGTCAAAGTAATGTATGAGATGCTATATTTAGCAGAGTTGATAGAAATTCGTCGTTTCTTCTAAATACTTTTAAAGAAGCTTAAAAATTTTGCATGTGATTTCCATGTGATTTTGTTGGTGATTGTTTATATAAAAGGCATTTAGTATAATTATTGAGGAGGGAGCTTGTCATCTCCTAATATTACATTCATTTTTTAAATATTTCATTCATTTCACCCATCAATTAAACCTAATATCTATTTTAAAGAATGCCACACAAATATATTACTTCAAACCAATACCAAGTTCATATGTCTTAGCCATTAATATATTGGAAAATAGTATAGAGAATTGGACTTGAGTTTATGCATTTCCATTTTGAGCAATAAACCCTAATCTGATCATTATTATAGTGCAAAAGATACCACGTAATTATGGTTCACTAGTGTTTAGGGAGTATTTGGTATTCTTCTCTACTGATCCATTATTTTCCAAGTATATTTGATGGGCTTGTGATATGATGAACCACGGATGCCAACTAGCCTCTTTCGACTATATTAGCATAGTTAAAGCCTCCCCCGCCTACCCTCATTTTTTTAATATTGGGTATATAATAGAAAAATGTAACATAAAATGGTTTTAAAAATTACATTCATTTTCGAATATTTTTAAAATATTTCATTCATTGCATTGAACGTTTAAACTAGTACCTATTTTAATTAATCCCACACAATCATATTACTACAAACCAATACCACGTCGATACATCTTGGCCATTGATATCTTGGAAAATAGTATAGGGAATTGGACTTGAATTTATGCATCGACTCAAAGGTTGTCATGTATTCAATATATTACCATTGTATAGTTATGTGGAGATAATTACAAAAGTACATATAGACACTCCAAATATATGGCAATCATCAATGTCATGTACTAAGTGAAATGTACACAATTTCAATATGTCTCAAATCATGTATTTCATGTTGATGGTGGAACCATAGGTATGTGTTTCACATTTTTTTTTTAGGAACTCTCTTCACCTCAATTATATAAAAATGTTTTTATTGGACAATGTTAATGAAATGATTTCTATTGTTCTCAAGGACTAAATCTATGATATTTTCAGCTACTCCCTCCAAAGACTTAGATGTTGTTTTCTCTACTATGATGCCTATTCAATATCTTGAGATCACATGGAAACTTGTGAGTAATCCTATGGGGATTGTTGTGAAGTGGGATAAGTTGATGATTGGGGGTATCAATAATTTTTATGTGAATGTTTCCAAGTACTCAATGAAATCGACATTATGATATTTTTAGAGATTTGCTTCATAATATTTTGACTCTTTGAATGTATTGGACCCAATTATGTATACATGGATATATCGATGGGAGTATAGTTACAAATTATCGCGAGTGCAATATATGTAAAATATGTAAGTATGAAAATATGGATTTCTATTGCAAAATTCAATGCCAAGACCCAAATAGGGAATGGCTTGGAATACATGTAAATGCAATTATAAGGACCATGTGCTAGGATCATTGTTTTACAAATCAGTCAACTTGGACTTGAACTCGACCGAGTTGAACCTCAAACAAGATGAATCGTCCTTCAAACCGGATTAGGTGACCAATTCTATACCAAACCAATCAAGTTGTATGGAAAAAAACAGCTTTGTTTAGTAACTGCGTAGATTTGGTAATACTAAATGGTAATGTTAAATTCTTGAAGTGAAATGATAGGTAATGTTAAATTCTTTTATGTTCTGTCCTTTTACTTAAATTTTTAACATTACCATTAATTGTTTCAGGATGTTTGAGAGTGGTTTCATCCTCATCGAACTTCATATGCAAAAAGTAGAATTTTAGATCCCATTCAGAATTCAACAGACTTAACAATTTTCAGGATTTCAGGATTACAAAGTTTCCACCAAATTCTATCATGTACAAGGGTATTGGATTGGTATTTAATGAAGCACGTCAACTCCTCTATATACCTTGATGTTGGTGGTGTTTATTTTTGAACTCCTCTATCATGATATTAATAATAATAATAAATGTACTCTTTAGTTAAGCAAAATCATGTAATAAGCATGGGAATCTTTTTCTACCTTATTTTAACGATTGGATTAGGAAGTTTCATCAAAATTGTAGGGTGTTGAGTCATTGACTAATGTCCTTGGAGGATCAACTTTGAGATTAAGGATGAGCTTTGATATATATATCCCAATTTTCAAAATTTTGGGGGGTCATGTTCCAAATGCATACTTGTTTCGGAAACACGTATGTGTTTCCCTGTTTCATGCAACTTAGGATATAACCCTAAATCTATAAGATGAACCCTAACCTCGTGCTTCTAGGAATTCATATAATACTACTACTACTATTGCAGTTGTAGATGACCTTGAGGAGTTCGAGCTTGACCTAGATAATGATGTTATTTCCTATGCCATTGCTAGTCTTGATTTTAGTTCTACTTCTAGTTCTTGCAGTGGTGATGAGTTTAATTATTGATCATGTTGATCAATGAAATGTATGATGTATGATGTAGTGGTATCATAGTATGTTGTTTTTTGGACTCTACGTACCATTTATGCCTCACTGGTTATGTATTTTGTTCCAGAATCCATATGTGTATTACATAATACACTTCATTTCATTTTGATATATTCACACTTATATGGTATATACATGAGTATATTTTGGATATTTTGTATCTAAAGCTTTGGAATCATGTAACTAGAATCTTTAAAATGTTGTTTTTCTTTAAAATTTAATATTTTATGTATTTTTTATTAAACTGAGTCATTAAATTCAAATCGGTCGAGTCATTATCAATTCATTATTGATTCTGAGTCCGAGTTCAAGTTGACCCTCAACCGATTCTGATTCCAAGTCCGAGTCTTAAAACATTGGGTAGGATTTCCATGGTAAATTTAATCTTCGTTATTATGCATGTTGTAGTATAAAAATAATGGTCAAAGGCTAGTTGATTGAGGTATAGCACCTAAGCAGCAATGAGTTCACTAGAGGGGAAGGTAGGGGGGTCCAAAGGGAGTCACCTATGTCTCATGAATTTTCCATATCATAACCATATCATCTTTTATGTGATTAATCTATTTCATTACTTATTCCTAATGTTTGTACCAGTTGGATTATAATCCTATTTAAATTAAATGGAAATCTAAAGGTGGAATTAACTCAAGTAATTATCTCCAATTAATTACCTCCTACCTCAAAACAACCAATTTCTACTTTTTGGGTTGTCCAAGAATCCATAATTTGTTATCCAAAAAACAACATACTATTGGAAATTAAATGTGCAAGTAGACAATGTCTTAGAATTTTGCTACATATACTAAAGAGAACACACAAAAAAGAGTATTCTTGAGGGACTAGAGAGTAGATGAGCAAGCGCCTTCCTATGTTGTATGGGGTAATAGAGTGAGTGTCAAGGATAGTATAACTAAAATATTGAATAAAGAACATAGTAGTGGATTTTTAGTTGGTCTGGCAAGCTTTTGAGAAAGAGAAGAGTGGCTTGAAATCCTTGAACTAGTATTCTTCATCCTACTGGTCTCATATCCAAGTAAGGGGTGGCTTCCACAAAAGATTTTCCTTATGAACAAATTACTTTGACAAATATTAGTGCTTTCCAATTGGAAAATGGAGTCTATGGGAATAAAATGACAAGTGTTTGATGATATCCATGACTTAGTGAAAAATGGCCCAGTGACCTTGATGTGAATTTTATATCTTTAAAAAAAATAATGGTGTTTAAACTAAACCAATTGGAGTTTACGATGGATAATAGAGTATTTATGAGACAAGGAACTGGACCCAAAGCCAAAACGACTTCTCTCCAGAACACAATTTGATTTCACTGCAGGATAAACGTTCCTTTTTTAAAAATGAATAATGTTAAATCATTTCAGTTTCCAAATCATGGGATAAAACGTTTCCAATTATACAATGAAATCAAAGGACCAAAAGAAGCTTTTGTTCAGAAATGTGATTTTGATTTAGAGATGAAAAAAAAATTATAATAATGCCAAAAACGAATCACTATTGTCCTGAAGGGTCACACTAATGATGCATATGACTTTTACACTAAGGAAACAACCCCTTTCTATGATGCTTTTGGCCATAATCACCCTGCCACAATACAATAAGCAAGACATATTCAAAGGTTTGCATATATTAAAAAAACATGAGATATAATTTAATTTAATGAAAAAAAGATAAATCATAAGAATCATTGATCAAAGGTTGAGTTAAATGGTATATAAGATAATTACCCCTATAATAACATCCCTTACATCTATTCGATTCAAATTGTAATCAATCAATAGCTCTTCACCTGCAACTATTGATTTTTTTGTGCATGCGAATACACTATTTCCTTCATGCCCCTCAAATATGCAATTGGGTTTCTTATTTGGTGTCCATGTTTGTGTACTACTTATAAACCCTACAATATTTCCGGTGGCCTTTTTCCTTCCATCAATATACATAGTCGCTTCTTTGTTCTGGTTGTTTTCTAGTAGTTGTATATAATTTGCAACAACTTCGTATCTTTGCATACTTTGCATATATCATACCAACAATATCCATTCATTGTATTTGTATCATGGTCTAACATACTCCCTAAATTCAGTTACATTGTCATATTTGACATTTATGCCATCCATGGAAAATAGTCCCAAACCATGTAAGGACAATGGAGAGATGCAATAAATCCACCCATTGACAAAGAAATTTGTGTCCACTTGAGGTAGATCCTTGGGTACCCATCGTTACACTAGATGTATATGTCTCAAGGGAAAGTCAATGTCACCTATTCTCTCATTACCATAGTCATATGACCCTCCTTCAACAAGAAAAAATTACATGTGTCTATGAAATATTATCCTTACCTTTTAAACTCTAGTTGATCTAGACCTGTCAAATCTAGTAGTAGATGTCTCACTTTCAAACTCTCCTAGTCTATCTTCCTCACTTGAGGAAGATAAATCTGAAAAGTACCTATTTGGTGGTACCTACAGTCAATAAAAAAGTACATAAAGTCAATAATATAGCTCATCATGGTGATGTAATAGGAAACATTAATTCTTTTTATTAAACTAATAAGAGGTCAATGTAATGTATGCAATGTTATATTTAGCAGAGTTGATAGAAATTCATTGATTCTTCTAAATATTTTTAAAGAAGCTTATAAATTTTGTATATGTGATTTCCATGTGATTTTGTTAGTGATTTTTTATATAAAAAGCATTTAGTATAATTGTCGAGCAAGGAACTTGTCATCTCTTAATATTACATTCATTTTAAAAATATTTCATTCATTTCACCCATCATTTAAACCTAATATCTATTTTAAAGAATGACACACAATCATATTACTTCAAACCAATACCATGTTCATATGTCTTAGCCATTGATATCTTGGAAAATAGTATAGAGAATTGGACTTGAGTTTATGCATTTCCATTTTGAGCAATAAACCCTAATCTGATCATTATTATAGTGCAAAAGATACCACGTAATTATGGTTCACAATTGGTTGGGGAGGATTTTGGTATTCTTCTCTACTAATCCATTAATTTCCAAGGATATTTGATGGGTTTGTGATATGATGAACCATGGATGCCAACTAGCCTCTTTTTACTTTATTAGCATAGTTAAAGCCTCCCCCACCTACCCTCATTTTTTTAATATTGGGTATATAATAGAACCAGCCTAGATCCAAATCCTAGGCTCTATCAAGCGCCGAGAGGGATCAAATCTCCCGAGGTGCAAACCTCTCCTCAAAAATCTCCTTGAGTGCAATACCTAAGAAGAGGTTTGCACCTCGGGAGATTTGATCCCTCTCGGCACTTGATAGAGCCTAGGATTTGGATCTAGGCTGGTTTCAGTCGTGGGCGGTGACACAAAAGTGGAGTTTGATCAACATTGTAAGGAACATGTTAACTTGAAAACATAGATATAATTATGACTACTATGTCAATGTATGATATTCCTATCAACTACTATCTTGGCGATTGATAGAGACTAGGATTTGGTTAAGTTGAAAACATAGATATAACTATGAGGATGATCTCAAGTATGATATTCCTATCAACGACGCGTGAGGAGCAGCTAATTCAACTCAATTGCAACTCTCACATGGTGTTTGTGAGAGTTGGCGAGTTCTTTAGCTAGTTGGAATTGACGTTATATTCATTACCTTTGCATTCAGAACAGTGTTCTCCTTGCTCAGCATGTAGCAAATTCATTTCTGATGAAATGTAGTAGCTTTGTTCAGTGTCTAACTGAGTTTTAGCATGGTGGCAGATATTGAGATGCTCTTCACCATTTTCACTTGATCCAAACATGGTTAGAAATTCAGTCATCCCACTACAAAGACTTTAAAGTACAACTGTAATTTTTTTAGAAATTTTAAAGTATAATAATGAATTAAGAATTTGAGCATATCTTAATTTTGTTTCATTATGATTCACGGATGGATGGTACAATGCTCATGGAAAAACAATCTTGGAAAATGGAGGTATTGATGGTCTTGGAAAATGGAGGTATTGGAGGTCTTTTCGTAATTGAAGTTACGACGCTTTCATGTTGTAGTCTTTAGCTAGTATGGTTAATGGTCTTAAAGCAACCATTAAGACAAAAAGAAAAACACATTTTTCAACTCTTCTCTCTCTATATATATTCGAAGGAATGGAAATCTCCATTTATATACTCGAAGGAATGGAAATCTCCAGTGATGCAAATACTCCATATGAAAAGATATGACAAAAAAGCATAAAACATACAGCCACACAACTTAAATTCCAAAACATCAATAATCCAACCTAAAACAGGTTTACACACTCTAAGCAATCTCTGCAACCCAAGAATCATATCCAATATTGAGGCTTAGCATGCATGAACCCCACGCATGACTTTCACCTGTTCCAGTGTACAGAGTGGACAACATATGCAGCACATTTTCTTCTTACCCACCAAACAATCAAGGTTCCTCTACACTCTCAACCTGTTCTACCTCTTGTTCATGGATGCACAAATCTTTTAAAGGTTTCTCACTAACCAATTGAGAGTCCTTTTGGCAAAATTTGTGACTGAATTCTCTGGACCTTCATTGTTTGCACTACTTTTACTAGCGTTTGATGCAAAAGTATCAATTCCAATTCCTGTGATTTAGGATTTGGACCAGGAATTTGAGGCTCGTGATCCTCCAACTCAATACTTCGGTCTTGGTCTCAGATAATATCTTCCTATTGGAATTTGACTGGAGCTTTGAATCTCCTCCTAAAGGAAACCTGAAAGAAACAACCCTCCTCTGCATATGAATCCTTGTCTACGATTTACACTTGTTTCACTGCGTTTTACCTCTGTGTGACTGTGATTCACATCTGTATCTCTCTGCATACTTGTTTCACTGCGATTTACACTTGTTTGACTGTGTTTTACCTCTGTGTGACTGCAATTCACATATGTATCTCTGCATGCTTGTTTAACTGCGTTTTACACTAGTTTGATTGCCATTTACATCTGGAAGTATCTCTGCGTTTGATGTTTGCTACCAAAGGATAGATTGCTTGTTTGATGTTCACAATCCAAGTTAAAACTCTGCAATCCGTTTCCCCAATGTATGCGTTGATATGTACAGATCTAAACTCTGAAATTGTTTCCTCAATATCTGCGTTGATATGTGATCTAGACTCTTCCCATGTCTTCGTTTGATGGTCATCACAGGTTGGAAAGAGCCATTTCCTACCTTTCATATCTGAAAGTGTGTTAAGCCAGGTCTGCCTTAAACTTAGATCCTTGGCTGCGTTTCATCTATGAGTACAGATCTGGAAGTGTGTGTCTTCCCCAATGTCTGCGTTGATCTCACAAATCGACATTGTTTGTTCTGTAAATAAGTTGAACCCAGATCTGATAAATCCAAGCCTGAGTTGATGGTATCCCAGAACGTTGATAGATCTGCAATGAGCCTAAGACTTGGTACGAATTTCCTGTTTGATATGTTGATTGTTGATAGTCATAACCAGATCTAATGCTTTGCTTTTAATGATTTTCCCGAAACGTTTTTCTTTTTCTTTTATCTCTACCATAATTTTCACTTTCACTATTATTTTTTGCTGACATGTTAGTAACGTTACATCACGTTACAAGATCTCTCCCATAATATTCACTTTCACTATTATTTTTTGCCGACATGTTAGTAACATTACATCACGTGACAAGATCTCCGCCATAATATTCACTTTCACTATTATTTGTTGCCGACATGTTAGTAACGTTACATCACGTGACAAGATCTCCCCCATAATATTCACTTTCACTATTATTTTTTGCCGACATGTTAGTAAGGTTACATTACGTGACAAGATCTCCCCCATAATATTCACTTTCACTATTATTTTTTGCCGACATGTCAGTAACGTTACATCACGTTACATCATGTGACAAGATCTCCCCCATACTGGGCTGTAGAGCGCCTCTCGACGCAAAAATGTAACATAAAATGGTTTTAAAACATTACATTCATTTTCTAATATTTTTAAAATATTTCATTCATTGCATCAAACGTTTAAACTAGTTCCTATTTTAAATAATCCCACGTAGTCATATTACTACAAACCCATACCTCGTTGATACGTCTTGGCCATTGATATATTGGAAAATAGTATAGGGAGTTGGACTTGAATTTATGCATCGACTCAAAGGTTGACATGTATTCAACAGGTTACCATTGTAGAGTTATGTGGAGATAATGTAAAAGGTACATATAGACACTCCAAATATATTGCAATCACCGATGTCATGTACGAAGTGAAATGTACACAATTTCAATAGGTTTCCAATCATGGATTTCATGTTGCTGGTGGAACCATAGGTATGTGTTTCACATTTTTTTAGGCACTCTCTTCACCTAAGTTATATAAAAATGTTTTTATTGGATAGTGTTAATGAAATGATTTCTATTGTTCTCAAGGACTAAAACTATGATATTTTCAGCTACCCCGTCCAAAGACTTAGATGTTGTTTTCTCTACTATGATACATATTCAATCTCTTGAGATCACATTGAAACTCGTGAGTAAGCCTATGGGCATTCTTGTGAAGTGGGATAAGTTGATGCTTGGGGAATCAATAAGTTTTATGTGAATGTTTCCAAGTAGTCAATGAAATTGACATTATGATACTTTTGGGGATTTGTTTCATAATATTTTGACTCTTTGGATGTATTGGACCCAATTATGTATACATGGATATATCGATGGGAGTATAGTTACAAATTATCCCGATTGCAATATATTTCAAATATGTAAGTATGAAAATATGGATTTCTAGTGCAAAATTCAATGCCAACACCCAACTAGGGAATGACTTGGAATACATGAAAATGCATTTATAAGAACCATGTGCTAGTATCATCGTTTTACAAATCAGTCAACTCGGACTCGAACTCGACCAAGTTAACCCTCCAACAAGATGACTCATCCTTCAAACCGGATTGGGTGACCAATTCTATACCAAACCGACCGAGTTGTATGGGAAAAAAACTGTGTTGTTTAGTTACTGAGTAGAATTGGTAATACTAAATGGTATTGTTAAATTCTTAAAGTAAAAGGATAGGTAATGTTAAATTCTTTTATGTTCTATCATTTTAATTAAAATTTTAACATTACCATTAATTGTTTCGAGATGTTTGAGAGTGGTTTCATCCTCATCATCCTTCATATGCAAAAAGTAGAATTTTAGATCCCATTCAGAATTCAACAGACTTAAGAGTTTTCAGAATTTCAGGATTACAAAGTTTCCACCAAATTCTACCATGTACAAGGGTATTGGATTAGTATTTAATGAAGCACGTCAACCCCTCTATATACCTTGATGTTGGTGGTGTTGATTGTTGAACTCCTCTATCATGACCTTAATCAATAAAAATGTACTCTTCAGTTAAGCAAAAACACTTATTAAGCATGGGAATCTTTTTCTACATTATTTTAACGATTGGATTAGGAAGTTTCATCAAAATTGTAGGATGTTGATTCATTGACTAATGTCCTTGGAGGATCAACTTTAAGATCAAGGATGAACTTTGATATATATCCCCATTTTCAAAAAATTTGGGGGTCATGTTTCAAATGCATCCCTGTTTCGGAAACTCGTCCTTGTTTCCATGTTTCATGCAACTTAGAATATAGCCCTAAATCTATAAGATGACATCGTGCTTCTAGGAATTCATATACTACTACTACTACTACTACTACTACTATTGCAGTTGTAGATGACCTTGAGGAGTTCGAGCTTGAGCTAGATAATGATGTTTTTTCCTATGCCATTGCTAGTCCTGATTTAATTCTACTTCTAGTTCTTGCAATGGTGATGAATTTGATGATTGATCATGTTGATCAATGAAATGTATGATGTAGTGGTATCATAGCATGTTGTTTTTTGGACTCTACATACCATTTAGGCCTCATTGGTTATGTATTTTGTTCCAGAATCCATATGTGTATTGCATAGTACACTTCATTCCATTTTGATATATTCACCCTTATATGGTAAATACATGAGTGTATTTTGGATATTCTGTATCTAATGCTTTGGAATCATGTAACTAGAATCTTTAAAATGTTGTTTTTCTTTAAAATTTAAATATTTTACGTATTTTGTATTAAACCGAGTCATTAAATTCAAATCGGTCAAGTCATTGTCAATTCATTATTGATTCTGAGTCTGAGTTCGAGTTGGCCCTCAACCGATTCTGATTCCGAGTCCGAGTCTTAAAACATTGGGTAAGATTTCCATGGTAAATGTAAGCTTCGTTATTATGCATGTTGTAGTATAAAAAGTAATGGTCAAAGGCTAGTTGATTGAGGTAGAGCACCTAAGGAGCAATGAGTTCACTAGAGGGGAAGGTAGGGGGTTCCAAAGGGAGTCACCTATGTCTCATGAATTTTCCATATCATAACCATATCATCTTTTATGTGATTAATATACTTCATTACTTATTCCTAATGTTTGTATCGATTGGATTATAATCCTATTTAAATTAAATGGAAATCTAAAGGTGGTATTAACTCAAGTAATTATCTCCTACCTCGAAACAACCAATTTCTACTTTTTGGGTTGTCCAAGAATCCATAATTTGTTGTCCAAAAAGCAACATACTATTGAAAATGAAATGTGCAAGTAGACAATGGCTTAGAATTTTGCTACATATACTAAAGAGAACACACAAAAAAAAGAGTATTCCTGAGGGACTAGAGAGTAGATGAGCAAGCGCCTTCCTATGTTGTATGGGGTAATAGAGTGAGTGTCAAGGCTAGTATAACTAAAAGATTGAATAAAGAATATAGTAATGGATTTTTAGTTGGTCTTGCAAGCTTTTGAGAAAGAGAGGAGTGACACATCGTCATCATCCCTAAACACTTGTGAACCATATCACTTACCAAAATGTGTGACACATCTTTGTGATGAGACTCAATTCACAATTTGAAAACAAAGGTTAAAAAATGAATACATACTTAGAGGGAAAGCTCCAAGTCAAATATTCATTGCTTTAGATTTATTAGTCATGTTACACTTGGTTATTATTAATCCAAGACCTAATCATATTCTCCTCTTAGATCCTATCCATGATATAAATGACTAGAAAATCATGTTGAGTTAGGCTTTCATAGAAACCATTAGATAATTAATCAAGTGATAATTGTTTCCTTGTTATAGCATAGATTCGTGTAATATGTAATTTTCATTGGATTAGAACTAGCAACCTCATCATCATACTTAAAAACAATAGGAAGATGGGGCTAAGGTTTTTTGAGTTGTCAATTCATTTGGTTGTTTCATGTGTGTGTGTGTGTGTGTGTGTGTGTTCAAAGGAAAGCATTAATGGTTACATCAATTGGTCCTCACCAATGTTGTTAGAAGTTGGGATAATTCTGTACTAGTGAGTAATTGAGTCAAATCCCTTTGGATGAGGTTTACTTGTCTATGTTGATGGTTAAATCATCAATTGAGTTTCTCCATGAGTTTTCCTTGGAAAACATATATTTTCTAAGAAAAGAATCGAGTTTCGTCATCCTAAATAATTACACAACTTCTCAATGGGATCAATCAAAATAAAGTGTGAAACCATGATCTAAGCCACATCAATCCTAAAAATAAGTAAGTTTATGATTCAAATTTTGCATGCTATAAGGTAATAGTTGTAACACCCCAGTTTTTACCCCGTTGCATTAAACATACATGATGTATATATTGTAAATAATCATGGTGCAGAGCTAAAGGCCAAGGCCCCGCCATTGATTGGTTATGCTATGTTTCGGGTTGAAATTGTCATCGATGGTATATCGGGGCATGCGACATATATTAAGTTTTGTCATCATGTAAATATGCATCTTTAATTAAAATGAACCCCAACCAGCTATGTTCGTGGCAACTAAATTGAGAAGGGGCATGATTTTCACAAGGATAAGGGTGGGGGATGTCAAACCTTTGTTGATGTAATTGTAACTTTGGAATGTATTCATCCGTATTTCTTATGTCTTGTAACCCGATGTTTATTCCGAGATGTATTGTAATGTATTTGAGTCATGTCATACCCCAATGTTTATTCCGGGAAGTTTCTATAATGAGAAAGTCATGTCAAGTCATTGTGGGTAACCCTCCTATTGGTCAAGGGTTAAAGTCCCCACAGTTGTGGGGCCCTTGGGTTATTAGAATATCCTAGTGAATTCAACCCTAGGTGACTCACTGTAAGTCAGGGCAATAGTCCCCACCATTGTGTTACCCTCCTATTGGTCAGAGGAGGCAAAGTTCCCACAAGTGGTGGGGCACTAGGGTTATTAGACACTCCTAGAGATGTCGGCTCTAGTAAGTAATTGTTAAGTGAGGCCAACATGTTGGAGTGGGTTCCAAGTGAACAGAAGAATATAAATAGAGAGTGATAGCCTCTCTATTTATCATACTCATTCACACACTCACTCATTGGGGCGCATGAGTGAGAGAGGAGAAGCTCTCTCAGTGTGAGAGAGAGAGACTGTTGCTGTCGGGAGATCATCTTACTGTTTTCTAGTTTTACCTTTGGTGTTGATTCTATCTCTCAGGAAGTTGCGAGATTTTCTCCTTTATGGTTTCCCCAAGGAAAATTCTTTGTGTCTCTTGTCTCTTGTGTTGTGCTTGTGTTTTATTGTTGTGCATGTTATTCTCTCAGTTAAAGATCCTAAGATCATAATGCTAGCTTGAATGATGAAAAACTAACAACCTTGGCCAATGGGGGAAAAAACCATGTGTCGCCTTCCCTTGTCTTACCCAACCACTACCATTAAAAACTGTTGTTGTTAGTTGGGGAAGTTATGGCTGGGAGTGGAGTGTGGCAGGACTGTCAGTCCTTTCCCACACGCACACTCCACCAGCATGGTTGACCTCATGATGGCAAGCAAAAACCACTGCCATCACTCCAGCGAACACTCCACTCTCTCCACGATGGTGCGGAAACACTCATGCACTTTCGAATACTGCGCATCCTCTCCATTGTCTGTTCATCTTCACACATAGTCAAAGTTGTTCATTCCCACGCACAGGATTTTCCTGGTTTTACTCACGCAGTTTTCCTCTACGGATTTTGTGGATGGAGTGGGTGTATACTTTCCTCACAGACTGAGTCGTCGGTTGCTATGGTCTCCCCTACGTTACAGTGTGTTTTGTTGGGGTCTTCTTTACATTTTGGGGACGGGAGTCTGTTCATTTTCACGCACAGAAATCTACTCTGTCTGATCTCACACAGCTAAGAGGGGAGCCGCTTATCGGCTTTCATTCACGTTTTTCCACAGAGTGGAGTCGGGTGTGTTTTCCCTCTGTATTTTGGGATCTAGTGCAAATTTCCCTCATGCACAGGTTGAGAGTATGTATCTTCTTCCCCAGTGCGGCCTGTGTAAGTCTTTTCCGCTTGCTTAGTTGTCCAAGACAGACTACTGTTTTCCCCATGTTGTGAATTGTGTTCACTGACTCGTTTTGGGACTATTGTAATTCGCTTGGGAGTCATCTTGGCCACGATAGGGCCAAGAACGGCCCAGGATTTGTTTTCCCTGCCTAAGCTGTGAATCGCTTGTGTGACTGCGTGTATGTAGCGGTTGGTCTTCGGACTGTGTTGGGAGTAGGGATGGGAGCTTGAGTTGCTTGAGAAACCTGGTGTGCTTGGAAACCACACAGACAGGGCTAGAGGGTTGGCTTTCTTCTCCACAACCCCTGAATAGCACTGGAAGGGAAGTCAAGGCCTGAGGGACTGTGTAGCAGAGAAGGGACTGATTCTTTGTGTTGGGTGTGTGTGGGTATCTTAGAAGTCAGGCTATTTCTGGTGTAGGTGTTCCTAGCTCTATAATGGGCTCACCAGCTTAGCATTTAGCCTTTACCAGCTCCTTGATGGCCTGATAAACCTGACCATGTTGGCTTGGCTGTCTTGTTGATGGCCTGATAAACCCAACTGTGTTGGCTTGGCTGTGTTTTGTGTATCCTTGGCTATGTGTAAGCCTGCTTGTTCCTTATTCCTTGGAGAATCATGCCCAGCTCGGGGATGGCAGCGTTGCTAAGAGATTAAGGAGCACGCTGGCCTATGGTTGGGTGGAACGTTGCAGCGATGTAGCTGGTTGCAGAACGAGTTCTTCATAAGATAAGTAATCTTGTCTAATTTACTTTTGCAATCATTTTCTGTTAATGAATGTGATGGACATGTTGAATGCTTGTATGAACGTATGTTTGCTTCCGCTATATGATAAATGATCACATACATATGTTCTAGTCAAAGAATTTTATTTCAGCATTTCAGCAATTTATGAATGCACATGTTCATGGGGCTAGTTGCCCGGATGGTTGAGGCCATGGTAGCATCCTCTTCACCGGTCGGAGGGTTGGGTACATTACAGTGTGGTATCAGAGCTCATGTTGTAGCATGGGCCTGAATGAACCATGAAAGAGGTAGTGACAGAGGCAGGATTTCTTTCTGCCCAGCAGAGATCAGGAGTTTGTGACAGAAAACTTCCACAAAAATTGTCTAAGTGTTTGAACTATCGGTTCATCGGAACACTTAGTGGGAAGGACTTCCGATGTAGCGGAGAGCTAGGCGGAAGCACAACCAATGGAGAACAGTTGGAAGGAAAATTGCATAAAATTTTATAAGTGTTTGACGTCCGTCGGCGGAAAATAGTGAATGAGCGCCCACCGTTGCGGATGGCTAGACAACTACGCGTCCGACAGGTAAGGCCTCTGACCACCGACGCCGTAAAGAAAGAAAGTTTAAAAAAATTTGGCTACCGGAAGAAGATGGTGTTTCGTATGTCCGTCGTTGTGGAAGCATAGAGCACTAGTCTTCCGACGGGGAGAAGCTTTGATTGCCGATGCTGGTCAAAATCAGTTCGTCGATCGGAAGAAGATCGAGGATGGTAGGTTGCCATTACAGCTACTGATGGAACTATTTCACCGACAAAAAGAAGAGGATTGAACCGATCAAGCAGCGAAGAGGAATACTGAAGGGAGAAATTCAAAAATCTTTCTGAGTCTTGGAGCCGACAGAGTTAACGGAAGGTAGAGCAAGTTTTCGCTGAAGAAGAAGAAATTTTCAAAAATTTGTCCAAGTGTTGAGGCCATTGGTGATTGGCGACGGTTATCTGTTGGATTGACGGAAGATTGGTGATTCGTGCGTCCATCGTTGTGGCTGTCTAGAAGACTAATTGTTCGATGCAATAACTTAGCCGATCGCCGACACCATGGAGGCAAGTTGCCGTTTGGATCGCCGAAATGACAGGAAGTACAGTGACTTGGATTGCCGATGTACAGAGAGTTAGTCTTCCGAGATAGAATTGTGGCCACGGAAGACACAAAAGGTTTATGGGCCACCGTTGCGGAAGCCGAGATGACTAACCACCCGATGCACAAGACGCCCAACCGCCAATACAGCGCATAGGCTGGTTTCATCGTCGATTAGGTTCGGAGAGTTGGATGCAGATTCGATACAGTGGAAGGAAATAGGTTAACAATCCTCCACGTCGCTGATACATATCGGAATTTTGGCGATTTGCCCGCCGAAACGCCGGAAAACTTGTGTGGAAGAGACCCGATGAAGAGGAGGAAACTTTGGGTTTTTGAAGTGGAGATTTTCTCAACAAATTCTAACTGTTTCAGTAGATTTCAGCATACTTTCCATGGTCACAAAGCTGAATATGAAATAGAGAAAATTATGTGTTTAGTGTAATTGTTGTTTCATGAATTTCCAGAAGAAAAGGTAAGTAAATTTTGGTTTATATTAATATTATGCATCTAACAGTTTGGTACAAACACATTTGCAGAACTTTAGATGACTTCCAAGAGCAGTACTCCAGAAAGAACAGTGTGGTAAAGTCAGGAGTGGTTTCCTCATGAGAACCCATGATGGGTATGATGCTCGGGATTCTTACGAGTGAGCAGAAGATGCCATGGGAGAAAATGTCTGTAATGGAAATAATGGCATAGAGTCTAATGGAAGGAGATTTCAGGGGACACTGTCTGAGGTTGTAGCCACCATGAGAAGCTTGATCAAAGCCAAGGAAGAGCAGCATCAGTTGAATGCTGCCATGTTGCATAATTTGATAGACTTGCAAAGAAAGATAGACTCTAGACAAGGTACAGCGAGACCAGAAGGCGGTAAGAGCAATACTAGGAGAAGGAGAAGGACTTCTAGTGGATCATCTGATTCCAAAGAATCCAGCAGGGATTCAAGTTCTTATTCTCATAAAAGAAAAAGAAAGAGACACCATAGGGATCGCTCTCAGGATGAATTTAAGAAGGCTAAACCTCCTACATTTGATGGTGAGGTAAAGATTGGACAAGAAGCTGAAGCTTGGATTCTTGGGATAAAGAAGTACTTTCAAGTGCATGACTATTCGGGAAACATGAAGGCAAGAGTTGCCATATTCAATTTGAATGGAAGAGCATCCATTTGGTGGGAACACTTCAAGAAAGTAAAGAGGATCAGTGAAAGGAGGCTTAAGTGGAAACAATTCAAGAAGTATTTCAAGCAAAAATACCTCTCTGACAGGTATTATGATGACAAGATTAAGGAGTTCCATGAGCTGAGATTGGGACAGTAGACCATGGAAGAGTATGCGAATAAGTTTTTGGATCTATTGAGGTATGTCCGGTACATCAGAGATGAAAAGGTGAAGTTCCAGTGTTTTCTGAGTGGATTACCTCAGTCTTACAAAGATAGAATTGAGTTTTATGAACCCAGAACTCTTGAAGAAGCAATAAGGAAGGCTAAGTATTGCTATGAGCAAAGCAAAGGTAAACCGGATTACCATAAGGCATGGAAGGACAAGAAGAATGAGAAGTTTAACCAAAGAAAGAAAGTTTTCAAACCTTCTAACTTCAGGAATCAGCAAAAGCAGCCATCCCAAGCTGCGAGTAACCCAGTTGGAGTGATAGGAGAAAAGCCTAAAGATCCACAATAGAAAAGAGGGGCACTTCAATGTTGGAAATTTGGAGGACCCCACATGCGCAAAAATTGTCCACTCGAGAATGAGAGTGCAAGGCCAACTTATAACATTCAAGAAGCAGAAACTGTGGGTCAAGTAGCAAGGGAAGTCCCTAGGATTTATGTAGCACTGGAGGACCACCAGGCAGATCACCAGTCAGTTTTGGTTGACGTAGCAGGTAATATTGTTGAGCAATCTGTTTCTATTTTGATTGACCCTGGTTCTACGCACAGTTACATTACTCCTAGAGTAGTGGAGATTTGTGCTTTTAAGAAGGTAAAGCATAGAAAATCTTGGTTAGTTCAGCTAGCCATTGGAACTAAGAGAAAGTTTAGTGAAGTGGTAGAGAAATGTCCATTGGTCATGAATGGATTGGTCACTTGCATAGATATGAATGTTCTATCACTTGGTTCCTATGATGTTCTCATTGGAATGGATTAGTTAGAAGCTCACAGGGTGAAGCTTGACTGTTAAAATAAGACTTTCAAATGCATGAATGAAGAAGGGAACCTAGTAGTTGTGAAAGGTATTCCAAAGGTGATTTCAGTACGGCAAGTTTAAGCCATGCAATTAAAGAATTTCTATAGGAAGCGTTGCCAGTTGTATGTAGCTCATATTCTAGAGACATCAAGAGATGAAACTCCTAGATCGGAGGACTATCAGGTGTTACAGGAATTTAGGGATTTGTTTCCTGATGAGATTCTAGGGCTTCCTCCAAAGAGGGACATTGATTTCACTATTGAACTTGTGCCAGGAGCAGCGCCAGTGTCCAAGGCACCCTATAGGATGAGTACACCGGAGATGCTAGAGTTGAATATGCAACTGCAAGATTTGTTGGAAAAGAAGTATATCCGACCGAGTGTGTCTCCTTGGGGAGCACCAGTTCTGTTTGTAAAGAAGAAACATGGTACACTCAGGTTATGTATTGATTACAGACAATTGAACAAGGTTACTGTGAAGAATAAATATCCTTTGCCTAGGATTGATGACCTCTTTGATCAAATGAGAGGACCAAAGGTAATTTCCAAGATTGACTTGAGGTCTGGTTACCATCAGGTGAGAATCAAGGATGAAGACATTCATAAGACAGCCTTTATGACAAGATATGGGCATTATGAGTTTGTAGTGGTACCATTTGGTCTCACAAATGCACCAGCTACATTTATGTGCCTTATGAATAGTGTCTTCAATAGATATTTGGACAAGTTTGTTCTTGTTTTCCTTGATGACATTCTTGTTTATTCTAAGAATGACGAAGAACATGAAGAGCATTTGAGATTGACATTGAGATTGCTCAAGGAGCATCAACTGTATGCAAAATTGAGCAAGTATGACTTCTATAGAGATAGAATTCAGTATTTGGGTCACATTATCTCATAGGAGGGTATATCTGTGGACCCTAAAAAGATTGAAGCCATTATGAATTCACCTACTCCAAGAAATGTCACAGATGTAAGATCTTTTAAGGGACTTGCAGGATACTACCAAAGGTTCATTGAGGGATTCTCCAAAGTTGCACATGCCATCACTTCTTTGCAAAAGAAGGGAATGAAGTTCAAATGGACATCGAGGTGTGAAGAAAGCTTCCAATGGTTGAAGAATCTTCTCACCCGTGCACCCGTATTGAAAGTTGCAGATCCAGAAAAGGATTTTGTGATGTGTACCGATGCATGCAAACAAGGGCTTGGAGGAGTCCTTATGCAAGACAACCACGTGATATGCTATGAGTTGAGAAAGTTGAAGGAGCAGGAGAAGAACTATGCCACTCATGATCTAGAGCTTGCAGCCATAGTACATGCTCTCAAGATGTGGAGGCATTACTTGATGGGAAGGAGATTTGAGCTCAGAACAGACCATTGTGGTCTGAAGTATCTATTTGATCAGCCTACTCTAAATTCTAGGCAAGCAAGATGGATGGAATTTTTATGTGAGTTTGATTTCAAAATCAAGCACATAAAAGGGAAAGAGAACAAGGTAGCTGATGCACTTAGCAGGAAGGTGCAAGAAATGCATGTGGCATCTCTTAGTATTTGCCAACCAGATTTGAGGCAGCAGATTGTTAATCATGTTGCTGGAGATGAATTGTATGAGCAGGTAAAAGACAAATTGCAGTAGCAAATCCTTGAGAAGAGGTATGAGGGATATAAATTGGAAGAAGGTGGACTTCTCACTTATAAAGGTAGAATTTATATTCTGAATGCAGCAGATTTGAGGAGAGTTGTTATGGATGAAATCCATCAAGCTCTATATTCTGGTCACCCAAGATACCAAAAGACCATCGCTACAGCCAGGAAGCAATACTTTTGGCCAGGAATGAAAAGGGATATGGCTGAGTACATTTCAAGGTGTATGAAATGTCAACAGGTAAAGGTTGAGCATCAACACCCTACAGGTTTGTTGCAGCCTTTGCCAATTCCGAAATGGAAATGGGAAGTTATTTCCATGGATTTTATTACAGGATTGCCGATGACTTGGAGACAACATGATTCCATCATGGTTGTGGTAGACAAGTTGAAAAAGGCAACACATTTTATACCAGTGAATTCTACGCATAAGATAGATGACATTGCAAAGATCTTCATGAAGGAGATTTTCAAATTGCATGGATTTCCTAAGGCAATAGTCTCTGACAGAGATGTCAAGTTCACTTCCAACTTTTGGAAGGGGTTGTTTGCAAATTTGTGTACAAACCTAAACTTCAGCACTGCATACCATCCTCAAATAGATGGGCAGATAGAGAGAGTTAATCAGGTGCTTGAAGATATGCTTCGCATGTACATGATGGACAAACCAACCAAGTGGGAAGATTACTTACACTTGGTAGAGTTTGCTTACAACAATGGACAGCATGCATCTTTGGGGATGAGTCCGTATGAAGCTTTGTATGGAAGAAGGTGTAAGACACCTGTGACTTGGGATCACCCAGTGAACGGGATTGTGCTTGGGCCAGAATTGCTCAACGAAATGGATCAAGAGGTTGTAAAGATCAGGCAGAATTTGAAAGCAGCACAGGACAGACAGAAAAGCTATGCAGATAAGCATAGCATGAATAGGGAGTTCAGTGTTGGGGATCATGTTTACCTCAGAGTGAGGGCAAGGAAGAGTTCCTTGAAGCTTGGAAGTTGTGCCAAGCTATCACCTAGATACTATGGGCCGTTTGAAGTGCTTGAGAGAATAGGGCCCGTTGCATATAGACTTGCATTACCTGCTAGCACTAGAGCTCATAATGTTTTTCATGTTTCTTTGCTTAAGAGATATGTACATGATCCTAACCATGTGATAAATTGGGATGTGATTCAGGTGGAACCCGAGGGAGAGTTCCGAATTGAGCCAATGTGCATCCTCAACAAGAAGGTCACAATGCTTCGGAATTGGGCCATAGGTCAGGTAAAGGTGCAATGGGAGAACTACGGACCTGAAGAGGCTATGTGGGAGCTGGAGGATGCCATGCGATTGGCACATCCATTTTTTTTCAATTCTGCGAAACACTGAGGCGATACCAGTGTAGCATTTTGTTCAATTTTGTAAAGCACTGAGGACAGTGCTATTGAAGGGGGAGGGGAATGTAACACCTTGATTTTGACCCCGTTGCATTAAACGTACATGATGTATATATTGTAAATAATCATGGTGCAGAGCTAAAGGCCAAGGCCCCACCATTGATTGGTTATGCTATGTTTCGGGTTGAAATTGTCACCGATGGTATATCGGGGCATGCAGCATATATTAAGTTTTGTCATCATGTAAATATGCATCTTTAATTTAAATGAACCCCAACCAGCTATGTTCGCGGCAACTAAATTGAGAAGGGGCATGATTTTCACAAGGATAAGGGTGGGGGATGTCAAACCTTGGCCAATGGGGGAAAAAACCATGTGTCTCCTTCCCTTGTCTTACCCAACCACCACCATTAAAAATGGTTGTTGTTAGTTGGGGCAGTTATGGCTAGGAGTGGAGTGTGGCAGGACTGTCAGTCCTTGCCCACACGCACACTCCACCAGTGTGGTTGACCTCACAATGGAAAGCAAAAACCACCACCATCACTCCAGCGAACACTCCACTCTCTCCACGACGGTGTGAAAAAACTCACACACTTCTGACTAATGTGCATCCTCTCCATTGTCTGTTCATCTTCACACATAGGCAGAGTTGTTCATTCCCATGCACAAGATTTTCCTGGTTTTACTCATGCAGTTTTCCTCTACGGATTTTGTGGATGGAGTGGGTGTATACTTTCCTCATAGACTGAGTCATGGGTTGATGTGGTCTCCCCTACATTACAGTGTGTTTTTTGGGGGTATTCTTTACATTTTGGGGATGGGATTCTGTTCATTTTCACGCACAGAAATCTACTCTGTTTGATCTCACGCAGCCAGGTGGGGAGCCGCTTATCGGTTGTCATTCACGTTTTTCCGCAAAGTGGAATCGGGTGTGTTTTCCCTCTGTATTTTGGGATCTGGTGCAAGTTTCCCTCACGCACAGGTTGAGAGTATGTATCTTCTTCCCCAGTGTGGTCTGTGTAAGTCTTTTTCGCTTACTTAATTGTCCAGGACAGACTGTTGTTTTCCCCATGTTGTGAATTGTGTTCACAGACTTGTTTTGGGACTGTTGTAATTCGTTTGGGAGTCATCTTGGCCACGATAGGGCCAAGAATGGCCCAGGAGTTGTTTTCCTTGCCCAAGCTGTGAATCGCTTGTGTGGCTGTGTGTATGCAGTGGTTGGTCTTCGGACTGTGTTGGGAGCAAGGATGGGGGCTTCAGTTGCTTGAGAAACCTGGTGCGTTTGGAAACCACACAGACAACGCTAGAGGGCTGGATTTCTTCTCCACAACCCCTGAATAGCACTGGAAGGGAAGTCAGGGCCTGAGGTACTGTGTAGTAGAGAAGGGAATGATTCCTTGTGTTAGGTGTGTGTGGGTGTCTTAGAAGTCAAGCTAGTTCTAGTGTAGGTGTTCCTAGCTCTGTAATGGGATCACCAGCTTAGCATTTATCCTTTCCCAGCTCCTTAATGGCCTGATAAACCTGACCATGTTGGCTTGGTTGTCTTATTGATGGCCTGATAAACCCAATTGTGCTGGCTTGGCTGTGTTTTGTGTATCCTTGGCTATGTGTAAGCCTGCTTGTTCCTTATTCCTTGGAGAATCATGCCCAACTCGGGGGTGGCAGCGTTGCTGAGATATTAAGGAGCACGTTGTCCTATGGTTGGGTGGAATGTTGCAGCGACGTAGCTAGTTGCAAAACGAGTTCTTCATAAGATAAGTAATCTTGTCTAATTTACTTTTGCAATCATTTTCTGTTAATGAATGTGATGGACATGTTGAATGCTTGTATGAACGTATGTTTGCTTCCGCTGTATGATAAATGATCACATATGTATGTTCTATTCAAATCATTTTGTTTCAGCATTTCAGTAATTTATGAATGCACACGTTCATGGGGCTAGTTGCGTGGATGGTTGAGGCCATGGTAGCGTCCTCTTCGCCAATCGGAGGGTTAGGGACGTTACAACAGTGTGTTAGGTTCTTCCCTATAGCACAAAAGAACCTTCTGACTATCAAGATAAATGTTGTTTATAGTGAATTTGGAACTGGACACCTTTATAAAAACATATAAACCTTTACTTGAACAGCCATGTTAATAAAATAGTAATTTAACTACTCAATAACACAAATATTATATTAGAGTGAAAGATATATGAATTTGGCATGACTAGCTCCAACGTTCATAAATGTGTTTGGGATTATTAATCTAAGTAAAATTATAATATTTTAAAATATCAAATTCAAAGTTTTGGATATGAAGTATATGACAAAATAGAAAAATAAGATTGTTAAAAGATTATATGTTGTAAGGTTATGAGTTAAGTATGTTTAGTTCCATGCATCACTTATCTCTATGTTGTGCACACTAGTCAATAAAATATGTGTTCAATTAGCAAAAGGAGTCTACTAAACATGAAGGTCATGAATAAAAACAAAAAGGAAAAAGCATTGTTCCTCCATTCATCATTTCAAAAACCAAGACCTAAATGCTCTACATCTAGCTAAGAGTGATCATCCAATATGCTTTCCATAGGTGGAGTAACCAAGGTGTCATGAGATGTGAGAGGAATGGCCATTTTGAGGTATAATATTGTGGTATATCATTCATATATAATTTGCATTTTGAGGTATAGTAGTGTGGTATATCATTCATATATAATTTGTATCCTTTCAAGATAGTTATTCCCTAGACTATTACCAATAATAAGGAAACAAAAGGGATATTAAAGAGGAATAGATGCAAGGATAAAAATACCAACAACCATTTACTTGCATTGTCGAGGAAAATGGATAGTGAATACGACTAGTTTTTGGGAATCATATTATGAAAACAATATTTGGCCTTCCTCCATCTAATGCCATTAATGTGTGGTGAAATAATACTTACAAAGATTTCAAATAAATTTATACCATTGACCCCCTTCTAATCTACATATGACAACCATGAAGATGGCAATGAGTCCTGAAAGCCTCCCAGACCATCAAAGCATGTTTCTACTCTAACCATGTCAAATTTCAATACATACAAGAACAGTTTGAATAAATTTCAACGTTGGCCCCATTCACTGCTCACTTTTACAATGACGACAATTACAACGATGGTATAAACCTAAACAAGCTTCTCCGTGTTTCAAGAATAGTGTATTCTCTACTAAATAGGTCTAATCACATGACGATCGAATCACTCATGGCCACTACCTCCCCCCCCACATCACTCTCAATTCCCCAATACCCAATTTGACATGATGAATAATATTTACAAGCTTAAGAATTAGGATTTATAAACATTTTTCAAGTATTAAGGGTATTAGGTGATAGCATCAATAAGTTAGAACTTAACAATTATTAGGAGTGATAAGTTATGATTTGTTGAGTTGAAAAATGATAGGAGTAAAGAGGTCATAAGGAATTGTCAAAGTTAAAAGTATAGTGGTTGTAAGGCTTTGCCTTATCAATGATTAGGGGTTATATACCTAGTAACTAGTAATAGGTAATGACTATAATTGCTAACTTATTACCTTTTATAACACCTTAGGTGCACCACCACATTAATACACACATAAATCAACACAATACATGACGAACATAATTCCTAGGATAGCTCTCCAAATCAATTATGTCATGGTTCTTGTCTATAAAGGGTTGTGTGAATGTCAAACCATGTAGTTAAATATTTGAAAATAATAAAACCATAATGTATGGTAATAATATTTTGTATTCTACCATGTTGGAACAAGTGTTTCTTAAGGATAAGGAAATGTTGTGCACAATATATTTATAATGTATGCAAAAATAGGTTGAGCACTAAATTTTTTATGTTACACGTGTGTACCTAATGTCCCAAATCATGTCTTATGTCCTCATTTGAAAAACTTAATCTATTTTCATGGACTCTTCTCAATCCTTAAATACACAAAAAAGGAGATTAATTTCTAGTATATTATTTAAATAATTATCCCTAAATCCCAGCCTCCAAACATCCACTATCCCTAAGCCCAAACCCTAAGTACACCTATAAACACTAATGAATATTGTGATATGTGGATTAACCAAGGTGTCTTGAGATATGAGAATACCATGAAAATGGAGTTGAGACCTAAAACCCTCCCATACCATCAAGGAATGTTTATACTCTAACCATGTCAAATTTTGATGCATACATGCACAGTTTGAAGAAATTTTAGTGTTGGCCCCATTTACTGTTGATTTATACGATGACGACAATTAAGACGATGGTATAAACCCGAATGTTATTCTCTTTGTTTTGAGAATATTTATTCTCTACTGAACATGTCCAACCATGTAACAGTGGAAGATCTCATGGCCCTCCCCCCTGACATCACTCGCAATTCCCCGATACCCAATTTGACATGATAAATAGCATGTAACACACTACATACAAAATGGAATAAAACTTAAAAACATGTAATTAACCGACATAAGTAAATACTTTGAAGAGATTAAATCATATTAAATATATATATATAGTCACATACCTCCTACATTTCAACATTTTTTCAATATCATTGATCTTGTTCGAGGTGATCTAACTCCTGGTCATTTGTATCATTCAAAAGTAATCCAATTAAGTATCAACCCATATAATTAAAATTAAATATATAATTAATAGAATAAATCATAGAAAATATATAATCACATACCTCATACATTTCAATATTTAAAAATAATTCATCTTCTTCTTCTTTTGCATCCAACTCAACATCTGAATCTTAGTATGATTTAGAAGTGAAATTGTTGAGAGAATTATTCATGTCACCATCATCATTAACATCATTTTTGATAATATCATTATCGAAATCATCAATGAGAACATTGTTTGCTATAGTCGGATGATCAAATTTATTAAATTTTTCATATGCTTAGCTAAGACATCAGTATTTCATTACATTTTCATAAAAAAAAGCATATAAATAGGATCACTGAAAGATAGACAAGCACAACCATACAAAAGGAACACAAAGATTTATCCTGGGAAAACCCTAAAGGGAAAAACCCAACAAAAGCTTCCCCAATATAGATGCCCCAAAAAGATAAAAGATAAAACCAGCAAGGAGATCAAAGCCTGATCCTCCTCCTTCTCCAGCTACTTCTCTTCTCCACTAATGCACTACACAAGTGAGAATGTGTGTTACAAATGAGGAGCACCACACCTCTATTTATATTCATCCGTTCACTTGAATTTACTCATTCGACACGTAGGCTCGAGTTAAATCATGTAGGCTCGAGTTACACATGTAGGCTCAAGTAACCACACTAGGGTGCTAATGACCCACCTTTACAATTAGAGGGGACTACCTCATGACTCTTATTAGTTCTTCTGATTAGGAGCATCAGGGTACAAAGTAATACAAGTGGTTCTCCTTATAGGACCATCAGGAACCACAAAGAAATACATATAGAATATTCTTCGAAGTTACAATATTTCAACACTCCCCCTTAATGAGAAGGGTATTCTATAACAACATCAACAACAACAATAATAGGAGAGAGATAGAGGACATCATCAACATCATCAGGGTGATACATCTATAAATCATTGGAATCTTTTCAACATCATGTAGCCTTCATCTTCAATCTTTAGTCTTCAGCATCATTAGTAATTTGATCGCTTCGATCAGCAGCATCTTGACTCTTCAATCAGCAGCAACATCTTCAGCACTTTGACCTTTCGATCAGCAACATCTTCAGCACTTTGACCTTTCGATCAGCAACATCATCTTCAACACTTTGACCTTTCGATTAGCAACATCATCTTCAACACTTTGACCTTTAGATCAGCAACATCTTCTTCAACACTTTGGCCTTTCGATCAGCAACAATGTCATCATCATACTCTGATATTTCAATCAGACTCATCATTATCATCAACCTCTGATCTTTCGATCAGAACCATCATCAACCGAACATCATCATACTCTAACATCAACTCATCATCATCATATTCTGATCTTTCGATCAGTACGTCGTCATCATCATACTTTGATAATATGGCATCATCATCATCAGGATCTCATCATCATCACATTCTGATATTTCGATCAGAAATGTCATCATCATCATCATATTCTGATCTTTTGATCAGAAAACATCATCATCATCAGCAACATCATAATCATAAGCAACTTCTGATATTTCGATCAGAAAACATCATCATCATCATATTTTGATATTTCGATCAGAGAACATCATCATCAGCAACTTCTGATCTTTCGATTAGAGAAACATCAAAGTCATCATATTTTGATCTTTCGATCAGAGAACATCATCATCATCAGCAACTTCTGATATTTTGATCAGAGAAACATCATCATCATCATATTCTGATCTTTCGATCAGAGAACATCATCATCATTAGTAACAGCATCATCATCATATTCTGATCTTTCAATTAGAGAACATCATCATCATCAGCAACTTCTGATCTTTCGATCAGAGAACATCATCATCATCAGCAACATCTGATCTTTTGATCAGAAACATCATCATCATCATAAAAACATCAACATCATCAAAACATCAACATGATCCTTCCTTTCAGAATTATGGGATTTAGGTCTTTACGGAGTTACCAATGATCCTTCCTTTTGGAATTACGGGATTTAGGTCTTTACGGAGTTACTAACGATCCTTCCTTTTGGAATTACGGTATTTAGGTCTTTATGGAGTTACTAATGATCCTTCCTTTCGGAATTACGGGATCAACACATTTGTGGAACTCAAACAATCCTTCCTATTGGAATTACGGGATCAACAGATCTGTGGAACTCAGAAAATCCTTCCTATTGGAATTACGGGATCAATTCAATGATCCTCCCTTTCGGAATTATGGGATTTAGGTCTTTACGGAGTTACTAATGATCCTTCCTTTCGGAATTATGGGATCAACACAGATGTGGAACTCAAACAATCCTTCCTATTGGAATTACGGGATCAACACATCTGTGGAACTCAGACAATCCTTCCTATTGGAATTACAGGATCAATTCAATGATCCTTCCTTTCGGAATTACAGGATTTAGTTCTTTATGGAGTTACTAACGATCCTTCCTTTCGTAATTACAGGATCAACACATGTTCTCGAGTACCAAAGTCACCGGATCTATTCTGAACCGAAGTTTTTCAAGAATGATACAATCCTACCACATTCACGGGGACTGAGATCTCTGGATACATTTTGAACCGAGGTTCAGGGATGATGCAATCCACCACTTTCACAGGGGCCGAGACCTCCATATACATTTTGAACCGAAGTTCAGGGATGATGCAATCCTACCACTTTCATGGGGGCTGAGACCTCCGGATACATTTTGAACCGAGGTTCAGGGATGATGCAATCCACCACTTTCATGGGGGCCGAGACCTCCGAATACATTTTGAACCGAAGTTCAGGGATGATGCAATCCCACCACATTCACGAAGACCGAAGTCACCGGATCTATTTTGGACAGATGTCCCAGGATGATACAATCCCTCTTCATTCTCGAGGACCGAGGTCACCGAATCACTTTTGGATAGATTTCCTGGGATGATACAATCCCTCTTCATTCTCGAGGACCGAGGTCTCCAAATCACTTTAGGGAAAGTGCCTAGGGATGATACAATCCCACTACAACATCACTACTCCCCCTTTCGAGGAAGGTATTTTCGAACAACAACAAGCTTGTCTCAAAAGTGTTCGAACTTTACCCAAGACAAAGGCTTCATCAGTACATCATCATTCAAACCATCATCATCTACATCTTCAGTATGTGAATACTGAACTATGACCATATGTATCTCCAGTATGTGAATACCGAAAGCATCATCATCTATATCTTCAGTATAGAAATACTGAACATAATCATCTACATCTTATCTCGTATGTAGAAATACCAAATTTTTATGTGTTACAATTGGAACACAGGGTTCTCTGTCATCACAAATCTGGTTATCACAAAGAATCATTGTAGTATCCATCTTCAGGTCAAAGAGAACTAATATCAGCTTCCGAAGCCATATGACTTCACAACTTAGCAGAGAAATCTGCTATGTATTTTGTTTCAACCATGCTACAAGAAACACTGGAATGTTTCCTGCTAAACCATGTACTCATAGCAGACCCCAAACAAAAGCATCTACCTAATGTGCTTTTCCTGCCTGAGATACTTCCATCCCAATCTGCATCTGTGTAGCCATACAATCTATACTCATGGCTACCATTATAGTATAGACCAAAGTCTATAGTCCCTTTCAGATATCTCATCACATGTTTTGCGGTTACTAGGTGAACCCGTCTTGGTTGAACAAGATATTGACTTAAGGTGTTCACAACAAAACAAATGTCTGGTCTGGAATTTGTTAAGTACATCAATGACCCAATGATCTGTCTGTAATGAGTCGCATCTACTAACTCTGATGAGTCATCATCTAACAGCTTCAGGTTGGAGTCCATGGGTGTGGCCATGGCTTTGCATTCCAACATATTTAATCTCTTCAATATCTCTACCGCATACTTTCCCTGGTTGAGAAATATTTCTTCTCAACTTTGTCATATTTCCAGACCTAGGAAATAGTGCATTAACCCAAGGTCTTTCATCTCAAATTCTTCTACTAGTTTATTCTTGATTTCCATGATCTGTTTCTCCTTCCCTGTCAAGAATAAGTCATCCACATATAATAACAGGATGACAGGTTCATCTTCTACAACCTTGAGATAAAGGTTAGGATCAGCTTTACTCTTGGTAAAACCCATAATTGACAGGAAACTGCCATACCAAGCTTTGGGATCTTGCTTCATGCCATAGAGGCCCTTCTTCAACTTACATATATGAGTCCATCTGTCTTCAACTTCAAATCCTTTCGATGTAAAACTCTTCCCCAATCATACCATTAAGGAAGGAATGTCTTTACTTCATCGTGGAAGCAACTACCATCATAGTTCTGAAGGAAGTGTAACTTGCTTGCTGGAGTAAGTGTCTCTTCAAAATTAATTCCCTCTTTCTTGTAGAAACCTCTAGCCACAAGTCTTTCCTTACTTCTATCAGCGACATATTTTATCTTGAAAATCCATTTGTAAGATACCACATGCTTGCTTTCTGGTTTGATTACTATATCCCAAACATCATCATAACATCTTCCATGAGTTCATCTTGTCAGATCATCAACATATCCTAGTCTTCTGCATTCAACTTTGAAGGTTGGAACCCACTTTACTCTTGGTAAAGTCTCGATCCATCAGGAAGTTGTCCATCATGTCGTACCGTGTCGAGCTTAGATATCTTCTGTAGTCACTCACCCTAAAGTGGAGTATTATCTTCCTTCTTCCATTCTGTATAGGTGATTCTATGCTTGATATATACTGGTCAATAGAGTATGTCATGTCATATTCTATTCTTTCTGAGGCAAATCACGATTCTTGCTTTGTACACTTGTTCTTACAGATCCATATGGAAGATACTACGTACTTCCCTTTATGTCTCGAAATCATATCATATACATCATTCCCCATAATCAACTATTATTCTTTGATCATAGCTTCTTTCATAGCATTTTTTTCTTCATCTTGAGTTATCTCTCATACCCATGGTGGTCTTCATCCTTCGAGGTGGATCTACCACTCTTTGAAGCTCTTTCTTTTGTCATGGTGTCTCTGACCCTGGGAGCTTCAAATTCATGTTTATTGAATTGTCATCACTTGTTCTTTGGAACAAGTCTCATCCTTCTTTTCTTTTAGGAGTTTGTACAGGACCTTTCCCATCACATGCATGCAAACAACACATCAACTGAATATAATCAAATGCATAACAAAACAATATCATTAAATGACAATTGAATACTTATCTTTTGTTTGTTTCATGGGTAGACTCCTTCTTTGATCATTCTGCTTCATCATCTTCTTCATCCATGAAATCGTCATTTCTTATCCAAATGATAAGATGGATAAGAGGTTCGTCAAGAATTGAGTTCTTCATATTCCTCATCGCTTGAGGGATCTTCTTTGAATGGTGAGAGCTTGATCTTCAATTTGCTCCCATATTTCTTCTTCTCTTCTTATGAGACAAGCTTCTTCTTCTTCCCAGAGTCAACTGAAAGTAATCACTTCCTTTTGGCACAAATTCCTCACATGAATGAATCCCATGATCATGGGAGGCCATTCTCTGCTTCTTCTTCTACCGCTTCAAGATGTTATGTATTCTGGATCTTCACATTCTTCAACTGTTTTCTCAAATCCATCTTCTGAATTATGTTCTTATCTTCAAATAGCTTGATCAAGGAATCAAACATCTTTGGTATCTTTAGGGAAGACACTTGTGGTACAATTTGATCCGTGATTGAATCAACAATGATCTTCTTGGCCTTGATCAAGTTCTTCTTGTGTAAGGCTTTGAGGCTCATCTCCCTCTAGAACTGGAACCTCTCTACTCATGTAGGTGTCCAATTCATTTTCTTCAGAGAGATCAAATACTTCCATGCTTGGAATTTTTCAACTTCACCAAGCTTATCCTCAAGCTGATGTGATAGATCACTTTGAAATGAGAACCTCAAATGCAAATAGCAAAAGATTAGATCTTACCGATTTGAGGTGTCCGTCCTGCTTCCGGAGCTGGATGATCTAGGGTTTGTCAGAGAAACCATAATTTTCAAAACTTCAAATCTTTTAGATTTTATTGGATATAAATATATATCTCTTCAAATGGAGCTGTCCAATGTACTCCTTTTCTGAAAACAGTGGAGGGAAGCTCCCGAAATAGAAAGCCCTAGTTTTCCAATTTCTTCTGCAGAAATTCCTGTTACTGTTTCTATGATATCTCCGAAATTAATGCTCCTCTGTGTCTAAAATTTTGCACTGAGGTAACCTCGCATGTCTCTGATTCAACACCATAGTTTTCATCAAAATTGGTTTCACCAATTTGTATTTATGATCCTTTTCCCAAGGTGACCTGTTACAGGACTGTTCAAAACAGTGAAGTTGTATGGCCTTCCACGTGTCACTGTTTCATCTTCTAGTTCTGAACTTCGGACCACAGAAATTAAAGTCCATTATTTTTCTGGAAAATCTTTAGGAATTCCATTTGGATCTCTGTATCCCAAGCTACAGTAGTTCTCCCCAGGTGTCCTGTTTATGGATGGATTCTGGAAGAGGCTGGAACCCTAACTTGGAGGGATCATATCTCCAAGAATATAGTGAATCTGAGGCTGAATTTTGGACACAATGTACATCAGGATTTTATATTAGGCCTATAAAATTTTAATCTCCTGATACTTCTCCAATATAGGAATATATTGAAAGTACCAAAACGTAGCAATTTTAGTATTTAGGGTTTTTCTAGCTCGAGGTCAAACTAGGGTTTGACTTTCCCGGAGTTTCACCCAACCAAAAATCTTGATCCAGGTCTCTACACTTCAATTTTTATGAGGAGATAAATCCTATTCTGGGCTCACTCAAAAATTCCTCTTCTGCAAGAAGCCCTAATTTCCCACACCGAAAACTGAAAATGCTCGGAATCGAATTCCGCTTCGACAGAAAGATGTGCCCTTCAATGGAGAGTCAACCTAGCCTTCTTTTGTTGATAAATTGTGGAGAGAGAACCAAAAAGTAAGAAGCCCTAGCTTATGTAGCTGCACAATGTCTTCTTTCAGGGTGGCTCTGATACCATGTTAAATTTTTCATATGCTTAGCTAAGACATCAGTATTTCATTACATTTTCATAACAAAAGCATATAAACAGGATCACTGAAAGATAGAAAAGCACAACCATACAAAAGGAACACAAAGATTTATCCTGGGAAAACCCTAAAGGGAAAAACCCAGCAAAATCTTCCTCAATATAGATGCCCCAAAAAGATAAAAGATAAAACCAGCAAGGAGATCAAATCCTGATCCTCCTCCTTCTCCAACTACTTCTCTTCTCCACTAATGCGCTACACAAGTGAGAATGTGTGTTACAAATGAGGAGCACCACACCTCTATTTATATTCATCCGTTCACTTGAATTTACTCATTTGACATGTAGGCTCAAGTTAAATCATGTAGGCTCGAGTTACACATGTAGGCTCAAGTAACCACACTGGGGTGCTAATGACCCACCTTTACAATTAGAGGGGACTACCTCATGACTCTTATTAGTTCTTCCGATTAGGAGCATCGGGGTACAAAGTAATACAAGTGGTTCTCCCGGTAGGACCATCGGGGACCACAAATAAATACATATAGAATATTCTTTGAAGTTATATTTCAACAAAATTCTCTGTCTTCTTCATCAGATAAATATGTGGCCACCTACTCCTGATTTGTATCATCTATTTCTTCAATATTATCTTCTTCCTCTGGAATAATATACGTCATTGGTCTTCCTCTACAATCATATCTAACAATGTATGACCAACCTAATATGCCTAGTACCTTTGAGTAAAAGACCTGCTAACACTGACTTGGAAGAACATAAGGCTTTGTACCTAGTTATGGTTTCCTAGTATTAACCATGGTAAATCCATTAGCATGATCAATAACAGTTCTTTCAAGATCTCATTCATTCTTTCATAGCTTGTAATTTCGGTCAACCTAGGTCCAGATCCTTTGTGCATCAACAAAACCCAAGATATCGGCCTGACAGAGGAGAAATCCCTCGACAACACCTGCGACGCATATGAAGTCTCACCGGAGATATCTTATGGGGACTTCTAGATTCATGTTTCTACAGTTATGTTAGGGATTTCCTTCTCACAACAATACCAAGTCACTCAACCAAAACTGATAAATAAATCTCTGCTCTCATACATTCATTCAAGACAACTATCTATTGATCCATCAAAATATATAAAGAATATAACATATTAACTAGCATTCCATATGATCATGTGAATAGATGTGCGACACACACACACACACACACACACACACACACACACAAGTTTTTTTCACACGGGATTATGCTCAACATATTTAGATCATCTCATTCACAACAAGTATGCATTTGAAAGAATCAAAAATATCGGACACACACACAGACAAGATATAACATGGAAACCCATTCGGGAAAAACTATAAAGGTGCTCTTCATCTGGCATGAGAATTGGTTTGTTACATTTTGTCTGTGCATGCAGCTTGTAGACTATTCTTTGGATCTTCTTTACAATTCATACATCCTTCGCTTGTCTCATTCTCTCTAGTTTTGGTCTCTCTCTCTCTCTCTCTCTGAATGGACGCTAATGATAAATCCCCATACATCTTGGATCTATTCTTTTATAATATTTTCTTCTTTTACACTTCTTCATTTAAACCGTCAACTGAATCTAAATTGTCAATCGATAGGTTGTCTTTACATTTTAATGCATCTCGTTACATCTCAAAATAGGCATTATCGACAAAAATTACAATCATGCTTTATTACTAAAAGCAAGCTTTTAGTCTAACTATCCCTTTACCCAAAAATAATTCGAACTCTACCTTTTGACTTGCTTTATTCCTCTTTTGTCATGGTTTCTTCCATTGCAGTTGTTTCTCATCTTGTGACCGCAATATTCATCTTTTCGATCGTTATGTTGGTTATCTTTTCCTAGCGCCAACAGGCCCCCAACACTCACATGTGGCTCTACCTGAGCCACATTAGTCTGAAATCTCTGTTAGTGTGACCTTGCTTTGAAAATACTAAAATATTTTCACAACTTGTTCGGTTTCCTGTCGCACTTCATCCGGCATTGTTTTCAATTTTTCCATAAGTTCGGAATTGATGTGTTCCGAAGTTGTCAGACTTGTCGACCACAAGGCTTGTTGCACCTTTTCATGCACAGGTTGAATAATACCTATTACTTTTTATGCCTATGACTACAACTTTGTGATTCGGTTGGTTCTTTTATGTTGTTGGGTTCGCAGTTTAGCTACTTGTTGTTGTAATTTCTTCATGTTGGAAGCCTTGGTCATTTTCTCTATTGTCAACAACTCTTTTTACTTCGTTCTTCATCTTGTTAAATTATTCCTTCATAGTATGTATCTTCTCTATAACCTAATATAATTATTCGTCATTGATCAATGCTTCCCATGACTGAGAAACCTACTCGACCACTCTAGCACAAAGTGCCTCTACCTCTTCAATCTCTATCCTAGCCTCAGTTGCTACTTTTATTCGTTCTTCCAATACCTCTAGAGGTGTACTTGGTTTCAATTTTGACTTCAACTCCATGACCCGCTTACAAATTTTCTCAGCTACTTCGTCAAATCGAAAGACTTTGGATTTTGAGAACATTTCTGCTACAATGCCTCCATCCACAAAAATTCCATAAGCGAGTGACAACTGCATCCAATCGATGCATGTCCTCTTGCAACGTTTTTTCTTGTTGTTCTGTGTTCTAGACCATTTTCTTCAGTGTCTTAATGGTTTTTTGTGATGACTTTACCTGATTAAGCAACACACGCTCTTTGGTCTTCATTTTTTCCACTGCATCATGTTGAATAGCATGCAATCCATACATCGATACCATAGAAAAATCCATAGTGATATGACCAAGTTCCA
Source organism: Pseudotsuga menziesii (assembly GCA_001517045.1). NCBI lineage: Eukaryota > Viridiplantae > Streptophyta > Pinopsida > Pinales > Pinaceae > Pseudotsuga > Pseudotsuga menziesii. The sequence goes on from LPNX010999245.1 coordinate 146,764, forward strand.
TGACCATGTTATTTAGCTCTGGTGTTCCCAAGTCAAGTGATTGACTGAATACTTGATTTTTTATTGGTGGAAACGTCAATGATGCCTCGACAGGTCGCTCTTCAGATGGGCCAGCTTGGTCCAACGACAGAGTCGAGTATGGTGTTTGGTCAGCTTCCACTCTGACTTCTTTTACTGCAGTACAAAGTGTCTGCAGGAAGTTGTTAATGTTGCTTACTAACTCTATATGTACCACATCCATCTTCTTGCAGCTCTCATTAGCTACCTCCTCCATCTTATCAGAGATCAAATTGTAATCATCATCAGTAAGTCTAGCGATGCCATATGATCGGTTGGCCTTCCTATTTTTGCGACTTTTTTTAGACTTCTTTGAACTCTTTCTCTTATCCCCCAACTCTCGATCTGTTGGGGTCGGACTAGATTTGTCTTGACTGTGATATTTAATAGATTCTTAGGGTTTTTTCTACTAGTGGATCTCCCCCTTGATCTCCATTCTTCTTTGTCAACGGGTAATCCTGTTATGGCTCAAATTCTACAGATAGTTGATCCTCTACGACAAGAAATTTGCACTCTGCAGGACAGTCCCGAATAATTGCATCATTTCAGCAGAAGAAAGTTGAAACTACATGGTCAAACATTGCTTATGTGGGTCTTGTCACGGCTCCAACAAGATGTGATGGGCCTTGACCAAAAATATTATAATATTTCAAAATTGTTTGACGGTCTCCTTGGTAATTATGGCTTGCTTCCTAATATAATACCAAAGTGCCTCTCCTTGTAAAAAGAACTCAATATTATCATCTCTCTGTCTCTTAGGTTTCTCTTTGTTGAACCAAATATTCTGGTATCAAGCTCCCCATCATGGGACTAGAACAGCTACCCCTTGGTAGTTTGGCAGTTCTTCCCATGCGACAAAATAAATCAAAATTAATAACCAAGAATAGTGAAAGGGGTTATCATTTTCTTGCACTTCTTCAGCATCTGCTAACAAATCATTTAGTATATAGGTCGACTAGTTGAGTTGGACCCCTATTGCACAGTACTCTACCGTAGCAATTGTTCCAGCAGTACATTGGTTTAGTCGCATCTTTCTGAGTAGCTTACTGTATAGAACCTTAGCTGTGAACCAAACAGTCATGTCATTGATGGAGGCGATGGAAAATCCTCTTTTATCCCTTGTCAAATCATATTTTTTCCTTCATTTTTGTAATATATTTTCTCTAATATCATATCAGAGTACTAACTCTATTGTTGATGCAATTAATTTTAAAGAACAAAACTTGAAATTACTAGATGATAGATGGGAAAATTAACAAGATGAGGAGAGAGTGTGTGGGATTTAAATGTGGGATGAATAAGGCAAGGAAGGATATTGTTTTCTTAGGTTCCTAAGCACCTATATTTTGGGACCATTCAGGTTTTGAAATAATCTCTGTTGAATTCTATTTCCAGGCTTCTGGGATTCCCAACCAGTGCAAACAAAAACCCTTACTAACAGTCTCCAAGAATCCATAGGCTAAGAGAGTTTTATGACACTTTATAAATCTTTCATTAAGGTATATATCATAATTTTCAGGTTTATACAAATCATAATCAAGTAAGAGTGTTTCTACATGTTGCAACGATGAAATTAGCTCTAATGACAACTCACTAGCTTCATCTTCGTGCTTTCCCAAACAAGATAAGGAGGATATGAATTCTTTGTTTTAGAGTTTGGAGACTTATATATACCTTTTAAGGACCCATCAGAACATTAATGGTGGTATTCGTATACTCAAAGGTCGAATTATGCAATTTATGGTAAAACTAGTCAATTATAGGTGCAAATCTAGACTAGGTTGGATCAAAACAAGTAAATCTCAGTCACATAGATTCAGATTGAAATAAAATTTGCAGAGTATGTTCATAAAATCAATTTGAAGGCATGGAATTTGAAATAACTCTTAGAATTAATCTATGTAGCATTCTTTAATGAGAGGCATCATCACAGTGCATTAAAGAAGCTAGAATCAAAGGAAGATTTGGAGATTCGAACCCTAAGCTGCATGAACGTACTGGAAACTTCAGGACCTAATAGAAACACCTGAAAAAATTTCATTAATGGTTGAAGGCTGCCATTAGATCTGGAGCTGAATCATAGATGCTCTCTCCTTGGTCCTTTGTTGTCTGCAATGAAGAATGGGGGAGAGAAGAGTAGGAAAATGGGACTTGGGGAGCATCACCCAAGAGAATTGAGGCTCATCACTCGGTTTCAAAGCTTATCTTCACAATACATCAACACACTAACAATAAAATCTTAATAATGTAGTTGGAAGCCTTGCTTTATTTGAAACATGATTCACAGCAAGATCCAGGAGCAAAAGGAATCCTCACAGCTCAAGATATTCACAAATTATGCAAAAAACAGTGAAAAGACTAAAATCAACACATAAGAATGGTGCCAATAATCACGTTTATTATCACTTTCCAGTATGTAAATATGCCTAGAACACTTTTATATTACATTTGTATAAAATCGTTAGCGTTTTGAGGTAATTTGGATGCATACATGTGGCAGGCTTATATTGGACCTCAAAACCCCCCTAGGTTGACCAATGAGATCCCAAACCACCTCAAACGGTCACAAATACCTATGTGAACGTGGCTAGAGCATGCTAGGACATAAATGAAGATAGGGTATGTGTGGTGGAGTGTATGGGTGAGTGGGAGTGGCTCTAGGAAGCAATAAATGGTCCAAAAGAGCCAAAAATGCCCAAATACCATGGATGGGCACCTATGGTCAACCAGTTTCCCTATTTCATGGAGTGGGAGTGCACCAAGGACTAAAATGTAAAAAATTAGGGCACATGTATAACTATAATGATAAAATGTGGGCGCCTAGGTGCATTAATGAGTCCAAAACACAAAAAGGACCTTGCTTAACCAACACAACCTAGTTTTGGACCATATAACATAAGTATGAAACTAATGAAAATGTTTCCTAGGTGTATGACCATGGTACTAAGGTGGTATAACCCTATAACACCCCCCCTTAAGCTCGACTTAGTGTAAATACATTAAAAAAAAATTGAGGCCTTGGCAACTAAGGCTCAAGTCACCTCTTACAAAAGTTGATTTGTCCATATAACCAAGGTAAGGAGGAAAACCTCCCCTCAAAAATGGAAATGGATCTAATATAAGTGAATATCAGTAATCACCATGTGTCACCCACTAGAAGAAGTGATCTTATATAGGTGAGTTTCTTCTTTGTGAAGTTCTTGGTGAAGATGTTAGTAGTTTTCTCTACATATGGGAAATAATGCAACGATATCACCTCCTCATGCATCAAGATCATGATGTAGTGCATGTGTATCTCTATGTGCTTGGTCCATTGTCTCTGCATTGGATCAATGGAAATCGTGATTTCACTTTTATTATCATACCAAATGATTGTGGGTGAATCAAATGTGAATCCAAGTTCCTCAAGAATACCTTGCAACCACACACATTGTGTAGTTGTGTTCACTACTCCTTTGTACTCGGCCTCAGCTGATGAAATGGATATAGTGTGATGTTTCTTACTTGAATAGAATATGGGACCATGTTCAAGCATGAATAAATAATCTTAAGTGTACTTTATGTCAATGGAATCTCCATCCCAATCAAAATCAGTAAATCCAACTAGTTCTAGTGAAGAACTAGCAGCATAGTGTACCCCGAAGTGTTTGGTCCATTGCACATAATGCAAGATCATTTTTGCATACTTCCAATGGATCTCATGAGGCTCTTGCATATATCTTGCAACAACACCTACAACATAAGCCAAATCAGTTTAAGAGTGTGTGAGATACAACAAGCTCCAAACTAGTTGCATGTACAACGAGTTGTCCACCAATGGAGATGAACCAAAATCACCTAGTTTTATTCCTGAAAGGAATGGGCACTTGGATACCTTACATTCAGACATATTGAAATTCAATAACAGGTCTGTAGAATACTTTTATTTTCTGACCTTGATCCCTGCATCAGATTTCTCAATCTCCAATCCAAGAAATTATTTCAACAATCCAAGGTCAAACATACAAAACTAACTATGCAAAGAGGAATTTATTGATTCTATACCACCAATGCAAATTCCTGTAATAAAAGGGTAAACAACATACAACACTATCACCTTCAATAAATCACCAATATGCTACAAATATACATTAGGATCATATTTGCATCGCTCAAATCCTAGTGAAAGAAGGAAGTTATCCATCTTGGCATACCAAGCCCTTGGGCCTTGCTTGAGGCCATAGAGTGACTTCCTCAACCTGCAAACAAGTGAAGGATCATGAATGAAACCTTATGGACTATTCATATATATCTCCTCATGAAGGTCCCCATCAATAAAATCACTCTTCACATCCATGTGGTGAACCAGACATCGCTTAGATGCAGCAATGGCCAAAACTAGCCTGATTGAGTCCATCTTTGCTACCGGTTCGAAAGTATCTGTATAGTCCACTCCTTGGACTTGAGAGAAGAAATTGAAAAAAAAATTGGCCTTGTACTTGATATCTGATCCATTTGTAGCCACTTTGGTCCTATAGACCCACTTGCATTGCATTAGTTTCCTCTTGGAAGATATGGGAACCAACTCCCAAGTTTCACTGTCTTGCAAAGACTTGAACTCTTCTTGAATGGTTGTTTGCCATATTGGGTGAAGTGAATATTATTGATATGTCTGAGGATCAGATCCAACAATCATAAAGAATCTCTCTGTGAGATTTAATTCACAAGTGGAGAAATCATTGTGAAATTGAGGTCTAGTCTTCCTAGAGTCTAGTGGATCTCCAGCAAGATCATCGACTGCTTGTATGGTTTTCTCAACCCACTTTGGAAAAATGGGTGAGTCATGATATAAATGCATTTCATCATCATCATCATCAACATAAAAATCAGAAAAATTAGAGGAATATTCATCACTTACATCATCATGGAGTGGAGGATGTGAGCAATTCCCTTGAGCTAGTTTGATCTCCTGCGTGAGCTCTTCTTTGAACTATACACTCCTTTCAATGAATGTTTTATGATACGAGGGATCAAAGAGATTGTATCCATTTGCATATTTAGCATATCCAACCATAATGGACTCTTTTCTTTGAGGTTTCAAGGCCTTTCTCTTCTGGGGAGGAATTCTAGCCCAATCCTTTGAGCCAAAAACCCTGAAATGAGAAACATTTGGCTTGTGACCACTCCAAGCCTCAAACAGAGTTTTTCCTTCCAATTATTTGTGTGGAAATCTGTTCAGAAAATATGCATCACAACTGATAACTTTATTCCATAGTTTAGGTGACAAATCATTTTCCTCCATCATGCATGTTGTCATCTCTTTCAGAGCTCTATTCTTACACTCCGCAACACCATTTTGTTGTGGTGTGTAAGGCACAGAATGTTGCATTTGAATGACACTATAATGACATAGCTGTTGTAAATTATTATTGGCATAATCCTTGCAATTTTCATTCCTAAGAAACTTTATTTTATTCCCACACTTGTTCTCAACTAAAGCCTTGAACACTTTGAAAGTCTCAAATACTTCAGATTTGTGTTTGAGAAATTACACCCAACAATACCTTAAGAAATCATCTATGAAAGTCAACACATACCTTGAATTCACATATGAGGGTGTGGGAAGAGGCCCTATAATATATTAATGGATTAGATAAATCACTTGGATAGTCCTCCTAGCCTTCCCTTTTTCATATTTGCGCTCAGCATGTTTCTCCACTATGCACCATTTGCAAGTGCCTTTGGAAAACTTGATGATAAGAAGCCCTTCAACCATACTATCCTTGATTAGATATTGGAGGTACCTCTATTTTAGGTGTCCATACCTCTCATGCCACAACTTGTTGGTATCATTGGCATGTGATAGGAGCACATTCCCTTGGGAGTAGGGGACGAAGTGAGAGAACTTATACATTCTCAAATCATGATCAACAAAACCCACTGCAACAAATTGGCCTGTAGATATTTCTAATATAACCACATAATATTGAGTAAATGTTCTCTCTTGGTTGTACCTGTGTGTGTCATTTTATATACAAAGAGTAGGTTTTTCGCAATATCAGGAACAAATAACACATTGTTGAAATACCCATCTTCTAGATCAATCTTTTCCAAACCCTTTGGCTTGGATTTCTGAATCAGTACCCATGCGAATGGATGGACCAATGTAAGGATGTATGGCTGAGAAGGAATCTTGCATGGAAGCCATGTGCCTTGAGGCACCTGAATCTATGATGGAGGATGAAGAACCTAAATACCCAACAACCAAATCATGGCATCTATCCTTATTCTCTAAGCTCGAACCTCCCTCTTTCTTCCTTGCACCTTCTAGCAGTGGGATGTTGTTCTTCTCAAGGAGTTGTGCCATCATGTCAATGTTTTTCTTCATGCATTCATTCTCTGGATTCCACCCCTTGTGACAATAAGTGCATTTTTCTTCTCTTGCTTCTTCTTTTCTTTGTCCTTGCTAAGATTCGCACCCCAATTTGAATATTTGGGCTTGTCATGCTTCTTCTTCTCTTGCTACTTCAAATCCTTGGATTTCTTCTTTCCTTTGGGTTGATTTGAAACTCCAACAGTAGGGGCTTAATCCTTGGTGGATTTGATGGTACCCATTTGTACCAACGTGTCTTGTTCCTGAGTCAAAGACTCCATGAAGTCTATCGATGAAGGCATTCTCCAATTTCAAGTTGTCAGCTTTCCTGATTGGAATGAGGAGATAAACACTGAGTATTTAGGGACTAGCTTCAAAAGGATGGACAATATCAGCTTCTCGTCCTTCCTGTCAATGTCACATTGTTTCAGTTGAAGAACCAATGATTTGAACTTTGCGAATAAATCCTGGATCGTCTCAAAGTGAGTTGGGCTCAATTATATCAACTCATTTTCGATTTGGTGTCCTCTCATCTCATCACACCATTTATCAAGTTGGACCCTCTCAAAATGAATTTGCAACGTAATTCTCAACCAACTAAATCCTCAACCAAGGAGGTCACAAAACAATATTTTAGTTATGTTAGGATTGATTGGGATAAGTATCCAAATAATGCCCACCAATATTTTTCATTTGAAACAATAGTTTATGATGAATTTTAGGGAACTTATCAAATCCTACTATAAGCAAGCATGAACGAACTCGAATCACAAGGCATGGTTCCCAAGGACATGAAAGTGGAGGTAGAGTTGTTTTTTCTTTTCACACAGATCCACTCATCTCTTCATGGAGGCCACACTTTATTGCACAAGGCTGAAACTCTCATCCACACTTGAAGTGGGTATCCTAGTGGCCAAAAACTAGGATCATCGCCAGATAACAATTATGGGATTCATTTTCACGTGAGTCAGATTTCATTGGCTATTGCAAATGTTTTCATTCCTTCCGGTACATAGCCCCAATACCCCTTGTTATAACTTATTCATTCTTACCTTCATTTATCTTCTTTGGTGGGTTCATAACTATTCAACAAGAGATCTATTGGAAGGTCCAGTTTCTATTTGAGAGGAAGGACGCTAAGTCAATTAGGGAAAATTCATTGTTGTTTTTATTACGAAAGATAATTTAAAAATAATTAAAAATAACCAACACTTGGCACCATTCGCAAAACTATACACTCACTTTTTCACTTGCACCATATTACATCTCTTCTTGTGGTTATCATATTTTGAATCTATCAATTTTGTTTTATTCCCTTCATCCTCACTTTCATTGGATCATAAAATATCAACCATTACGGAACTAAGAACCTTTAGGTAGTCTCTCAGGTCATAAGGTATTCCCCCCATTCAAGGAGGGGTTCCCAAACTACCTCCTCAAAGACAATGAGGGAGAGCATCATGCTGGGAGAATATATGGGAAAGCATGGTTGTGTTAACCTTGCTTGTACATACCCTATTTAGTTACCCTCCAATATCCCCCCATGCATCCCCTTTTCCAACAAGTGTAGGACCATCACCATCAACTGCATCCTCGCTACCATCAAGTAGAGGATTGATTCCCTCGGTATCACCTCCCCCATCACCTAGAGGAGGTAATACACAACAAATAATGGCACTTCCTACTCCTCAGTCGTCATGACCCGACTTTTATAGGTATGCCACACAATCTCCCCTTGGATATCCTAAATTTTTAGGGAAAATAAGTGGATCATCCCACTAACCATGTGATGTCATTTCACCCTTGGTGCTCATCCAACATTATAGTCGAGAACATCATTCGCCTCTGGCTATTTCTTATAACCCTCACCAAAATGGTTTCCAAATGGTACATTGATTTACTATATGCAACTCTTTCCACATTTCAGTCCATAGCCACCATCCCTCTCACATACTTTCAATTACCTATTCTGAACAATCTAGGTTTGGAGATTCTAATCAAATTTCAACAAAAATGCCTCTATGCACATTGCGAATCATATCCACAAATGGCGTAGCTATGGTACACTATGTAAAATAGAAATCCAAGCTGAATTCTTATTAGATTGGTTCCTTAAATCTCTCCTTCCTATTAACACCAAGGATGTGGAAACCATGATGCCTAAAAGAAAACAAGAGGCCATCCTTAAGGCCTAACATTTTGATTTGATATATGATAAGTCAAGGTCTTTGTATACAATCATCCTAGATTCCCCTCCACATCATTGTTTAAACCAATCCCATCCCAACACATCACACTCTGCCAACAGGATTATAGGGGCCATTTCCTATCAATGGAATGTTCCCTAAACACATAGATATGTGCCATAGAATACTACAAATCAAAACCCACCCGCACCTCAAGCATAGATGGCACCTAAAAGTACTCCAAATCCTTCATTTGGACCAATGACATATGAACTGTATAGTCCTACATTCCCTAATGCAATTTTAATGCAACTTGCGCCACCACCACCACCACCCCAATAGTGTCTCAGTATCCTAACACTACACCTTACGAAGCACATAACCCATATATCTCAGCCCCTATTTACAATTTGTAATTTCCATTTCATATTCCACCTAGTACAAACCTCGTGACTCATGTTGGGGTCAACTTAGTTCAACCCTCTACTACAAAACAGACTCAATAGTTTTAATAGCTAAATGCGGTTAATCTCCCTAATCCACAAAATCAAGGAAATAAAAATAAAAACAAACAACAAGGGAAGGGGGCCAACCACCCTCCATAGCAAAATCAAAACACAGGAAATCAAAACTGGAATGTGGGGACCATATCCCCCCAAGCAAGGAAAGAAACCTAATATTAGGACCAAATTTCCTTATTTCATGTGCGGAGAGTATGGACATTATACACATAATTTCCCATTCATACCAGAGTGCCAACAATTAATTGAGGCAAAAAAAAGGCTACTCCAAACCCTCCTCAAGTTGCAATGCACCACAACCACAACAAGTAGTGCTCCAACAACCTTTTTCCAATCAAGGGGTTGTCTCTCATAAACAAGAGCCTCACCCCCCAAATGATGGAACCTTACAAAATATCTACATGAATACACCATATATAAACCTCCAAACTCATAATAAAGGTTATCGAATGCATGAACCTCCATAGAGGGCGGAAGTACCCACTACCTCTAGTAGGGATTTGCAAATACCACATCTTAGTAATTAATAGATCCCTTGGATCCCAAAGTCACCAATCCAATGAAATGGCCATAATCCCCATATGAAGGTTGCTCATAATTACAAAATTTTATATGATTTGGATCAATCCCACGCCACCATGTCCACTTTAGAAGTTATTTCGTCTTTCCCTTTCCAAAATAAGGCATTAATATCAACATTAGGTGCAATATATCTATTTGATTCATGCTTAATGAACTTCAACCTTGACAATGGTTAGCCTCGGTTTCCCTCATCGCTTGATTTCCAAATTCCAGTCACTATCAAGAACATCATCATTCATTGATGTATAGTCGATGAAGGAACATCTACTTGTGTGTTGTCATTACATGTTCGGAAGCATCTTGGTTCACCAAAATTAGCCCCGTCATCTATTGTCATTTGTGCTTATGATGGTAGGCCATGAAAACCACAAGGACTATACCATAATTTCCCCATAGACTGGGAGGCAAAATGTTACTCCTTAATATCTAGGTAGCACATGCACAACTTGATTACAACAACCTTTTGATATGTAGCTACATGTATCTCATGAAGGTACTTGCCTCATCGATGTTTTGCATCATGATGTTTCCCCACAATGGGGAAATAGTCACCCTTAACCAACTCACATATTATGAGCCTCATCCTAATTCATGCCCCAATAATATCCTACCCACCATAGGATCAGAAAACCAACCACCATATGCAGATATTGGTCCTAAAGCTTATAAAGACTCAAATTTGTTGGGGACATACTCTGGCTCTCCACCAGTTATCCCAACCTCCACAAAATGTCTTATCTGCACCATCTTCTCATCAGAATATAACTCATTAGTTTCCTATACATTAATGTCTACACCTAAATATGATCACTGCACTTAAGAATAAACCACCCCTCCATCTCCTTCAACACCACCAGTGGTTCAAATCCCCTTCTTTCCCCCCCTCGAGAGTGCAAGGAACCTTAGTTTTGTAAACACGCACATTTCCTATGTTCACTTTGGGGATATGTTTTTGGTACTTAACACCACTATACCTAGAATTTGTACCAAATCATTATGCACATTTCAATTACACTCCAATTGTACCTACAGGCACACCATCCATAGCGATATCGAGACCCAAAGCACCTATGATAATACCATCCATTGTCACACCAAGTTCCAATTATGGGGGCACTAAGCTGACCAAGATTAAAGCACACTCTTCATCAAGTACCTCTCCTACCCCAAGATTCAATCAATCATGTGCTTAGTGTGGTAAATCGGGACATGCAAATAACATGTTCCCAACATTACTGAAGCTTTGGAACTTTCTAAACACACATGTAACTACTACCTAGTTAGCCAACCCTTCAACAGGGGGCATACTAACTACCCCTCCAATAGCCAATCCTAAACCAAAGATTAAAACTTTACCCACTAACCTTGGGTGCACAATTGATTCTCGATTTGGTCATTACAAGCATCGCTATCACGAACTCCCTCGATGTCAAGATGCACTAGCAATGATTTGTCTCATGCACCCCATCATCGATAACTCTAAAATAATCTCTCACAAGATTGCTTCCATCAACTTCATAACAATGCCTAAGGCAGCGGAGGCTCATGAAGGGTGCTTGTCATGTGGACACCATGCTCACATGATTATAATAAACATGGGTGTGATACCACCAAATCACACCTTCTATCTCGGATACCCGGGCCATACACTAGTTTGATCACACACTACTCATCCATGTCAATCATGTGGGTTGTTACCAAACTACTCATTATAGTTCCTCATCTTGTGTGCATAAAAATGAGACTGCCTCAGACAAATGTGATTATGTGACAACCCTACTCTCCCCCGGCAAACCCACCATCCTTTCCTCATGAAGAGATACTACCTCTTACCCACTATGCCATCAACCATGTTGATATCCTTTATATGTCATCCTTGTGGATCATGTCTACTAATGAGGACATTCCATCCTCACCATTAAAAGAAGTTCTCGGTACTATTTCAACACCCACTCCTATTATGGTAGATAACATGGACCCATCTCACGCAAACAAAACCTCATCCACACATGACATTGTTCCCCTGAACAACCTAAATCCAATCACCACTGAACCAACTATCGCAAACAACTTCTTTGACCACCTCTTCCATTCATATGAGGAGATATTAGAAGCCATGAACACTCCTGAAGCTCCATGGAATTATTTACATCATAGATCATCCTTCTTACCTAAGAACATAGTGGCTCAACAGTTGCCATCAAAACAAAGTATTTTATCCCTCCCATACATGTTGATTGGTTCAAAAATAATACATTGGCTCCCGGTGCTTTCAAATAAGGGAATAATGCTAACATTTCATCCATTATCAAAATGGATAATTATGTCACCCTCAGCATAATAGAGAACATCTCGCTTGGGGCCTCTTGCTATAAGAAAGAGGTAGTTGCTTACAAAGCATTTTCCAATAATTCAAAAATATTTTCACCTGGTCATACAGAGAGACGCAAAGTCTCAATCCTTCCATTGTCAAACATCACATCGCAACAAACTATTCATCCCTCAAAATCCCCTGCCACTAAGGAAATGATAAAACTCTTCATCAAGAGGGGATTCATTTATCCCATCACCTACACATATTGGGTATCTTATCCCATTCACATGAACAAAAAGCAGGGAACCATTCACATATGCATGGATTGTATGGACCTCAACCAAGCTTGTCCCAAGAACAACTACCCTACACCATTTATTGACCAAGAATTTGATGCATGCACTGGCCATGAAATTGTATCCTTCATGTATATATATTTCAGCTACAATCAAATACGGATCTGTCAATAGGATCAATATAAAATGACTTTCACAACACCTTGGGACACCTTCACCTATCAGGTCATGTCAATTGGATTAAAGAATATTCGAGCCATGTTTGAACGTGCAATGTCCTCTATATTCAATGATGTAGCTTACATCATCCTAATTTACCTCAATAACCTCACAATAAAATCAAAGAAACATGTCAACCGCCTCATCTATTTTTGGAGCATCTTTCCAAGATGTCGTAAATACAATATTCAACTAACCCCCCTCGAGTGTGTGTTATGCATCATTGCAGGACAACTGTTAGGATTCATTGTCTCTCAAATCAGGATCACTCAATCCCTTGAAAGTCCAATCCATCCTTGAACTCCCACACTAAAAACATAAAAGCAGTTTCAAAATGTCCAAGGCAAGGCCAACTTTCTTCATCATTTGATCCCAAACTACGCTACACAAGCACGAGGATTTCTAAGTCTTCTTAGGAAAGACATCCCATTTTAGTGGGATGACCAAGCACAACTATCTTTTGAGGCATTAAAAATTTCTTTGGCATCCACTCTTCTTTTTTCCTTACTGTGCTTTGAAAATGATTTTATCCTTTATGTTTCAATGTCATCTCCTCTGTCATGGGTGTCCTAGTTCAGAATGGTGAAGGTCATTGTGAGCACATCATTTAATACATCAATAAGGAATTGGTAGGACCACCACTCAATTACAACCATGATGAGAAATAAGCATTGAGTGTGATCCTATCAGTGCAGAAATTGTGAAATACATTTTGTTGTGCAAAACAACAGTGATCGCAAACTCTAACCCAATGTAGTACATGCTAATCTGATAATTTATCGATGGTGAGTTCACTCGTTGGATTGCCATCCTCCAAGAATTTGATCTATAGTTTGTCATGCCCAAAATAATAATAAAAATTGGCTCTCATCGAGCTCATTACTAATATCCCCAGCATTGTAGTGGGACCCCCTATCAACGAATAGTTTCCTGACGAACATTTCTTCATCTTAACTAGCAAAGATCCATGCTATGGAGATTCCCTCACATATCTCCACACACACAAATTTTCCTACCATCTCTCACATGATGATCCTTGCCATATTCTTCACCATGCCCCTCATTATATCCTCCTTGGAAACATTCTCTATCAACGTGGGACTGGCACCATCTTGCAAACATTCTTATCTCATGATGAGTCTAATCAAGTCCCCAGTGATTACCAAAGTGAAGCATGTGGTGACCACTTATCACGATTGGTCGTCGGCCAAAAAATTATCCATGTCAGTTGCTTTTAGCCTTCACTCTTCAAATATTGTATTATGTCATTAAATAATGTAAAAACTATCAAATGTTCTCAATCATAACCAGGGCCCCACTCACCCCATTGCATCCAATCATCACAATTGACCCTTTTTGTAAACAGGGAATCGACTTCAAGGAATGTTTTCCCACGTCAACCCGAGGCCATAAGTATATTTCATTGTTGTCGATTACTTTACCAAATGGGTTGAAGTAATTCCCACTTTCATTTGCATCAGCACCACATCAACCCAATTTTTCTTTAATCATGTCATCCCATGGTTTAGCATACCAAAAGATTTGGCCTCAGACAATGGAACTCATTTTCAAAATGATATGTTCCAAGAATTATCATTCTTTCTGTTTGTGCCAGAAATTGTTTCCGAGGCTAAAGAAACAAACCAACATAATCTCAAATAAAACTCAATAAAACAAACTAGGTTTAGGGTTTTCTTGAAAGGTTTCTTGGTTGTGAACTTTGGGAACAAACAGAAAATACACTCATGAGCAACATAATAACTGAATCATAAGCAAAAGAGGACAAATATGCATAATATATTCAACAAAATCCAACAGAACACAATATTGAAGTTCATTCATAAAAGACAAGCATCACTAGCATATAAACATAAACCAGTAATGAATATATCAATTAAGCAACTAAACA
>LPNX010999246.1:0-23026 GCA_001517045.1 Pseudotsuga menziesii
GATATGCTGCTATGATTGGAGATTAGCATCTTGCTTTTGATCAGATAAATTTTTTAATGATTGGCAAATACTGATTCACCCCCCCTCTCAGTATTTCAACAGCATCACATCAACCTAGATTCGTCTTCAGAATCTACCTCTCATGGACATGCACTTTGTGCTTCTAGTTACTCTTATACTGCATCTTCTTCTTCTACTTCAAATGAGTGGCTCATTGATTCTGGAACATCTTATCATATGGCTAAGGATCAGACCATCTTTTCTAATATGCATAAATGTAACACCAAGCAAATATTTGTTGGTGATTATAGATATCTAAGTGTTGTAGGATCTGGAACAGTTCCAGTAGAAAATGGTCATTTTAGTGATGTACTATGTGTTCCAAAAATTTCCTGCAATTTCTTATCAGTCTATCAAATTATTCATTCGGGTGAAGGTAAAATTGTGACGTTTACACTTCACCAAGTTGTAATCAAGGATTTTAAAAATCCTCAAAATGTCCTTGCTACTGGAACTGTTGATGATATTACCAGGTTGTACAAATTTAACAACTTTGGGTCATCACCTTTTCCTTCAGTTTTTGTTGCTCATAGTGATAACTTGAGCAAACTTTGGCATGAGCGATTTGGTAACTTAAATTATCGCTCATTGCAAAAACTATGTAAAGACAATATGGTGATTGGTCTTCCAATGGTATCTTGCAAGGATGGTGTTTTTTCCGGTTGTGTATTCAAAAAACATCATCGGGACAGTTTTGACAAACATGCCTCTTGGCACGCTTCGGTTCCCTTGGAGCTTGTGCATAGTGACTTGTGTGGCCCTCTTCCATCTGCGTCCTTTTCTGGTTTCAAATATTTCTAACTTTCATTGATGACTACTCCAGACACACTTGGGTTTACTTCCTTAAACTTAAGAGCGAAATATTTAACATGTTCTTGGCCTCCAAGGCCCTTGTTGAAAAACAATCTGGTCATCAAATTATTAAGTTAAGATCTGACAATGGAGGAGAATATGTTAACAACAAGTTCACTACTTTTTGCACTGAATAAAGAATCCAACAACAACACACTGTTCCATATACACCACAACAAAATGGTGTAGCTGAACGGAAGAATTGCACTTTAAAAGAGATGGCTAATTGTATGATCCAATCTAAGGGACTAAGTCTTCAATATTGGGTTGAGGCCATAAATTGTGCAAATTACATAGTTAATCGCACACCCACTAAAGTTTTACAAGGTATAACACCGGAAGAAGCATGGAGTAAAATTAAACCAGATGTAAGTCACTTTCGTGTGTTTGGTTGTGAAGCATGGGCTCACATTCCGGATGAAAAATAGAAAGCATTGCAACCTAAAAGTGAAAAGTGCATATTTGTTGGATATTCTAAAGATGTAAAAGGTTATAGACTTCTTCAGCCCCATTCTCATGATATAATCATTAGAAGAGATGTTAAATTTGATGAAAATATCTTGGCCTCCAAGCCTAATTCGGCGATTGTGCTTTCTTCTTCTTCTTCTTCCAACTTCCTTGATAGGTTTCCAACTCCAATTTCTGATGATGACAGTGAGGATGAAAATCCACCTCCGCCTACTCATGTTCCTCCAATTGCACCAGCACCAATGCTTCCTCGATGGGTCCGTTCAACATGTGAAGCAGCTGGTGATCTTGCCGATGATCCTAGAGATCAACGTCGAACATGTTTTCAGTTTCAGCGAGCCTCTTCTCTTTTGGCTCAAGTTTCCGAGAATCATGATCCAGAAACTTGTAGAAACTTCAAGAAATCCAAATTGAGATGTAATTATGGATGAAGAACATCGTTCCTTAATGGCAAATGATACTTGGGATCTTGTTCCTCTTCCAAAAAGGAAGAAAACTTGTCAGATGTAAATGGGTCTACAGAACTAAGTATGCATCAGATGGAAGTGTTGAAAGACTTAAGGCAAGGTTAGTTGCCAAAGGTTTTTCCCAAGTTGAAGGGATTGACTACAATGAAACCTTTGCTCCTGTCGCAAAAATGAATTCCATCTGCCTTGTTCTTTCCCTTGCAGTCTTACATAACTGGGAAGTCCATCAAATGGATGTCAAGTCTGTCTTTTTACATGGTGATTTACAGGATGAAATTTACATGGAACAACCTCCTGGATATGTTCAGGATAACTCTAGCCTTGTCTGTCTCCTTAAGAAATCCTTATATGGCCTTAAGCAAGCTCCTAGAGCTTGGTATGCCAAAATGGATAGCTTTCTGCTTGACACTGGTTTTTCTAGATGTCATTCTGACCCCAATGTCTATACCAAGAAAATAGGAAACCATCTCATCATACTTGTTTTTTATGTTGATGATATTATCCTTACTGGTAGTGACCCTAAACTTATAACCCATGTGAAATCCAATCTTAAGCAAAATTTTGAAATGTCAGACTTAGGACATTTGCATTACTTTCTTGGTCCCCAAGTCTTGCAAACCAAAGAAGGAATCTTTCTTTCCCAGTGTAAGTATGCTTGTGACCTTCTTCGTCGCTTTCACATGGAAGATTGTAAACCAGCCCCTTATCCCTTCTAGTCTGGAGTCAAACTTTTTGTCACTTGTACTTCCCCTGAAGTAGATGCCACCTTGTATTGTCAGCTTGTTGGTAGTCTTTTATACTTGACTCATTCTCGTCCTGACCTTTCCTTTGCCGTTGGTCGTGTTGCTCATTATATGCAAACTCCTCATGAAAGTCACTAGAAAGCAGCAAAAAGAATACTTCGATATATTCGAGGTACAATTCAGTTTGGGATTCATTATAGTACAGGGGGGGAACCTTTGTTGGTTGGTTTCATTGATTCAGATTGGCCTGACGATCTTGATGATCAAAAGTCTACTGCAGGTTATGTTTTCAGTCTGAGATCTGGACCTATCACTTGGGCTTGTAAGAAACAACAAGCTCTTGCTCTTTCTTCAGCAAAAGCAGAATATCGAGTCATAGTTAATGCCAGTCAGGAAGCTTTATGGCTTCGACAGATCCTTTCAGAGTTTGGATTCGAGCAGCAGCAGCCTACTCCACTTTGGTGTGACAATCAAAGTGCCATCAAGCTTGCCAAAGATCCAGTTCTACACCAACACATCAAACACATTGAGCTACACATGCACTTCATCAGAAATCTCGTTCATGATCATGTTCTTGAAATGTTCTATTGCCCTATAGATGATCAAGTTGCAAACATCTTCACCAAGTCTCTTACAGAAGCGCATTTTTCTAAACTTCGATCTATGTTAGGAGTTCAAGAATGTGTCCTTAAGGGGGGATAGGCTCTAATGCCTCCTTCCTTCTTCTAATAGTGTTACTTTTGTAAATCTTTCAATCCTATCCTAAGTTGTTCTTAAGGGCGGGTGTTAGAATATTTAGACACTTAGGAGTTAGTTAAGATCAACTTGTGTAATATATCTGTTAGGTAAAGTACGTTTCTTTAGTATGCATTTGTAAATATTCTAATCCGACGGTCACGATATGCTCTAGACATAAAGTGATCTGACGATTCAACTTCTCTTAGATCATACCTACCATTGATCCGTGGTTTAACACTCGATTGGTCCATGATCTCTATTTAAAGAGCATGGAGTGTCATTGGCTTGTTGATCGATTATGAGAAGCTCATATGTAACTTTTTTTCTTTTGCATAATAAATTGCTCCAAGTAGCTATTTGGTTGGGGCCGTGGATTGTTTCCCTCTCAAGGGTTTCAACCACGTGACAAATATCGGTGTGTTGATCTGTGATCTATTTGTGTGAAGCAGTTGCTCAAGGTGTTCGGTCTTTTGGGAGTACCATGTGTACCCGAACAGAGCTAGGGCAATTTTTATAGGTTGCTCTTCAGGCAAAACAATTTCAAGAATTGCGTCCAACTTCTTAAAAAATTTCGGGACAGAAGGACCCGATGGTTTCTTCCCAATCGGCCCGATAAGCCTCCTAAAGGCCTCATCTGTTGAGATTGAAGGGGTGGGAGAGGGCTCCCCACCCCAGGCGCACTCATGGCAGCGCTGGCTAAATTGCGGCTACTAAGCTCCAAACGCTAACCTAGAAGCTCCAATAGGTATCGTTATCTCCCTTAAACTTATATTATCTACACACAACTTTCTCTCATTTTTTGAAACATATCGAAGTTCTCTTAGGTGTTTCATTTCCCCGCTTTGGATATGCTAGTTTACCATTGTTGGGTGTTTTTCTCACTAGTTGAATGAATTAAATATGCATGGGGCATTTTTCTCATTGGCTGGGTGTTTTTCTCACCAGTTGAAAGAATTAAATATGCATGGGGTGTTTTTCTCATTGGCTGGAGGAATTTAAATAAGCATGGGGTGTTTTTACCACTGTTAGCGAATTTGAATGTGCCTGGGGAATTTTTTATCACCGTTGGATCAATTATGAAGTTCCTGGGCGTTTTCATAAATTGTTGGGCGAATTTTGAAGTTCCAGACTAGTTTTTTTATAAATGTTGGGCATTTTTAGAGGTGTCAGGGCCATTTTTATCACTGTTGGGTTAATTTAGAAGTACCTAGGGCGTTTTCATCAGTGTTGGGAATTTTCTCCATTCTTTGAGGCAATTTTTGCACTGTCCATGTTGCCCTATGATTGCTTGGGGTGTTTTATCAGAATTGGGCAAATTTAAATGTTCCTGAGGTTGTTTTAATTATTGTCTGACGAATTTAAAAGTACCTAGGGAGTTTTTAGCACTACCTGGAAAATCTACAAATCACTGAGGCATTTTTTTATCATTGCCAGGCAAACTCAGAAGTGCTTGGGATGTTTATCAATATCTAGACATTTTAATAGTGTTGGGGTATTTTCAAACATTGTTGGGAAAATCCATTTGACTGAGAACATCTTCCTCTTTGGTTGGGTGTTTATTACATCATGGTATTGCTATCTTCATGTAGCAGTAAATAAAACTAAATATATTGTAGCCTGATATGCTATGAGTGTTTGCGCTTGTTGATGAATAAATTTGAAGGTAGGTTTCTCAGGAAATTCAGCCTAGAAGGCTTGGAGTCAAAGCATTTAAGTTCAGGTAGAAAATGAACCAAGCATCATCTCAATCTTGACAGAGCAAGAACAATGACTACAAAAAAAATTCTCACAAGTATCTATGTTGGTGAATTAAGTCTCTTGATTATGCATCATAAAGTATCAGAGCGGTTCTATCCTTGACCGTGACGTAGCTTTTCCAATATTTGGAGAAGGAAGAAAACTTCATGATGGGAAAAGCCTTGAAGAGAGAGAAGCTAGAAGAGCTCAAAGAATTCCATAGGCAGATCCAAGAGGAAAGCAGGTATTGGAGGCAGAAAAAAGAGGATTTGGAAAAGGAACTTGCCACATGCCAAGACTCTTTCACTACCATGAGGGAAGAATTGGACAAGAATAGATTGCATCTCTTGCAATTGGGAGAGAAACTCTCACAGCTGGATAGTCGGCATGATGATAGACTCAATTAGATACTAATTCAACTACATGGGGAGTTGGTAGAGAAAGAGAAGGAATTGGAAAAGCTACATGAGGATATTCAAAACTAGTGAGAAGCAAGACCACCTTCCATTTCGATTGCCAAATCCAACACCTTGATTGAGACAACTCTGATAAGTTCACCTTCCATTGACATTTCTAAAGAGCATTTTGGTGAATTTGAGAAACATACCAAAGGAATTGGTTCTAAGCTACTAAGGAAAACGAGCTATGATGGACATTTCTAAAGAGCATTTTGGTGAATTTGAGAAACATACTAAAGGGATTGGTTCTAAGCTACTAAGGAAAACGAGCTATGATGGACAACGGCTAGGCAAAAGAAATCAAGGCACCTTGAGACCTATTGTAGCTGAACTAAGGTTCAAACATGAAGGTTTGGATTATGATGGAAAGAACAAAAATACCATGGAACCAAGACCATTTTCGTGAGGGCAAAGGGCATGTTAGAATTGGCCTATCCATTAGGGAAAGGAACAAAAGTGAAGGTTTGGATTATAATGGAAAGAACAAAAATACCATGGACACCAAGACCATTTTCGTGAAGGCAAAGGGAAAGTTAGAATTGGCCTATCCATTAGGGAAAGGAACAAAAGTGAAGCAAGAGGTAAGCATACTTCCACTCAATCCTTCTTCTGACAGATAGCAAAAGAGTAGTGGAGAGAAGAGATCCAAGATTCATCCTACAGTAACACTTCAAGAAAAAACCAAGCCAATCAGCCAGAATAAGAAGAAGACCAAGAGGAATGTAGTAAGAAAGATATCCCATTTTTGTCTGCTACAAGAGGAAGGGCCATAGAGCTTACCACTATTGGTTCTGAAATGTATGTGAATTTTGCAGGAAGAAAGCCCATTGTATGGCATCTTGTTGGGAGAAACAAGCCACATGCCACAACCCAAGGTGCTTTCAACGGAGCAATGGCAAGCAAACTTCCCCAAACCAGTAGAGGACTCAAAAGCACGTGTATAAAAGAAGCTTGTCAAGCAACCCATCCATTGATAAGAACTTTTTCCACCACTACAATTTGAGTGGACATTGGGAAGAGAAATGTTGGCGACTTCATCCCATTAACCATGTAGTAAAGCAAAGAATGTGGTGAGTGAAGATTAGAAGAGATGAAGAGCTCATGACCTTGGCATCCCGAGGAGCAAAGTATCCACATATCTATTGTGGCACAAGAAGTCAACCTCACTAATGAGGTAAACAACAATTTAGTGGAAGCAAGAGATAGCAGAAAAGGTTCTCAAGCTTGGATTGATGTCTTACTCATTGAAGACTGGTTGAAGAATGAATCACCAGCGTAGAATTGTTTCCAAGCTAATGAGCAATGGATCCTAGCTCAAGAGGGAATCCCATACTTCAATTTGCGATGCCATATGCTCGCTAGGATCTTATTGTTGAATGGTTGTTGCATACATTCAATAGTGAACCAACGGAGACCAGCATTTGACTTGGCTTAATTGAATTTTGATTAAAGGTTTTGAGTTTAGAGATTGCTCAAAGTGGATTCAATGAGCAGACCTTTGCACCACCTGAACAAACAGAGACCAACATACGACTAGGCTTCGTTGAACTGTCGAGATGGACTGTCTCCAAGCTTGAGAGGGAGATGGAAATGGATGTTGAGTCTAGAGTTCAGATCAAAGGATTGCACAAAGATGAGAATCAATGAGCAGACTTTTGCAACGGAAACAAGTGAGCCAAAACCAAGTGTTGAGCCATACCAAGGACTAGAACGAGTAGCCAGCGCCATGATGCCAGAGCCAGAGCCAAAGCCAGAGTTAAAGCCCACTTTCCAGAAAAATCAATACAGTGCACATTGACTCGGTTTGGTTTCCTTGAGCTTTTGGAGACCAAAAAGCCTTTAAGAAAATATAAGGAAAACAATAAAAATGTAAATAAGATAAGAAAAAAAATGAAATAAATGTGAAAATAAAAATGAAATAAGAGAAAATGACAAGGAATGGGAAACAAAAGGTGAGGCCTATTGGCCTTTCCATTACCTAAGCGCTCCCTATTTGTTAATTTTTCTTGTTAATTTCATTAATTGTTGTGAGTGTTTTAATTAGACTTGACCAATGTTTTAATGTTTCTCATGTTCATGTCAAATGGATTCAAATGGATGTAGCTTGGGTGGTTGGGAGGAATGAATGTTACCCTCCCCACCCAGTTCTACTCTTGTAAGTGACATGGTGAACCACATTTTAAAATAAAATTAAAAATTAAAAAAAAATGTTTCTCATGTTCATATGATGGTTTGATATTCATTCTTGGCTATAAAGTGAAGTTGGTTTTCATGTTTTCAAAGTTGTATTGCTAAAAAAAATGCAAACAGTTATGAAAGTAACACCGTCCATTCAATTATGACTAATGCGATCAATGGATCTCATTTAAGAGTTGTTGAAACTCTTCAAATAGTTTCTAAATTGAATCTTCTAAACATATTTTACTGTTGGTCGATTTGAGAAGTGCAAATGGCTTTTTTATCATTGTGGGAGGCGTTTTTCTCAATGCCCAATGAGTCTGCAAGTTCACGAGGGTTTTAATCACTGTTGGATGGATTTGAATCTTCCTGAGCCGTTTTTAACCGCTGTTGGGTGTTTTTCTCACTAACTGAATGAAATTAAATATGCATGAGGCGTTTTTCTCACTGGCTGGAGGAATTTAAATAAGCATGGGCCGTTTTTTTATCACTGTTGGGCGGATTTGAATGTGCCTAGGGAATTTTTACCACGGTTGAATGAATTATGAAGTGACTGGCGTGTTTTTATAAATTGTTGGGCGAATTTTGAAGTGCCAGATCAGCGTTTTATAAATACTGAGCAGTTTTAGAGGTGCCTTGGCCATTTTTTTTTATCAATATTGGGTTAATTTAGAAGTACTCAGGGTGTTTTTACAGTTGTTGGGAATTTTCTCCATTACCTGTGGCAATTTTTGCACTGCCCACGTTGTCCTATGATTGCCTGGGGTGTTTTTATCACAATTGGGCAAATTTAAATGTGCGTGGCAAATCTACAAGTGCCTAGGGTATTTTTTTTTATCATTGTTGGGCAAACTTAGAAGTGCATGGGATGTTATTTATCAATATTTGGACATTTTAATAGTGTTGGGGGATTTTCAAACATTGTTGGGGAAATTCCATTTTACTGAGAACATTTTCCTCTTTGGATGGGTGTTTATTACATTAGGGTATTGCTATCTTCATGTAGCAGTAAATAAATAAATAAATATTGTAGCATGATATGCTTGCTCTTGTAAGGCTTGGAGTCAAAGTGTTTAAGTTCAGGTAGCAAATGAACAAAGCATCATCTCAATCTTGATAGAGCAAGAATAGACTATAAATAATTTACTCACAAGTATTTGTGTTGGTGAATTGAGTGGGCTATAAGTCCCTTGATTACGGATCAATTAAGGCATGCCCATCAACTAAGACAAGCAAGTATAGGAATTGATTTGTTTTGGAAAGGTCTTGGACAAATCTTTGTAGGAACATACCACTAAGTATGTCTCTTGCATGCACCAAATATAAATAGTCAAATCCCAAAATGTGAATATAGGTCTTTTTGTCAAACATATTGGAAACTGCTTAGTCATCGATTAATGATGTGATAATTGTTGAGCATAAGGTAACCTACCCATGATGAAAATAGGTCTCGGGTGCTAACAAATCTAGTTTAGCTTTTGATAGTAACATGTCATTAATGAGAAATGATCCACTAGTGACAAGTCAATGGAGACCTTCCGCACTAGCATGATTACGACCATCGATTAAGATGATACAGTCTAAGAGAGACTTGACAATAGGGAAGGTACACTTGCATGGTTAGGAAACTGAAGAATGGTCGACACAACCTAAGATCAACCTTTGAACATTAGCATGACACAATGGTGACTTGGGAAACGTTTGACATAAAGGGAACAATGATATAAACCTAC
This sequence comes from Pseudotsuga menziesii, assembly GCA_001517045.1. Taxonomy (NCBI): domain Eukaryota; kingdom Viridiplantae; phylum Streptophyta; class Pinopsida; order Pinales; family Pinaceae; genus Pseudotsuga; species Pseudotsuga menziesii. The sequence continues at coordinate 9,435 of LPNX010999246.1, forward strand.
AATGCTAGAGGCATTAATAGATTCTCCATAATGATTGGAAGAGTAACCAATCAGAGGAGTATAAACTGAAAGATCATGGTTCAATTTCCTAGGGAAATACTAAGACACGACTTGTTGAGAAGACTGGAGGCAAGTGCTTTGTTCAAGGGTGACATGAGTGTTAGATTTTTAATGGTTATACAAGATCTAAAACATTTATCATCATAACCATAATCAAAGGATCACTGAAAGAAAGACAAATGCAGCAACACAAGATAACACAGATTTTCCTCGGGGAAACCACAAGGTAGAAAACCCTGCAAAACTTCCTCAGTATAGAATTCGACAAAGACAGTGTAAAACCCCAGCAACAAGAATAGTTGCTCATCTTCCATAGTAGACTCTTTCTCTCTCTCCAGAATGAGAGAGGCGCCTCACATATTTATATTCATTAGGTGAGTGCCTCAATTAACTAACTAGGTCGGTCAGGTTCCCTAATTAGGGTCATCCTACCTTGGGAGACTCAAAATACATTTTATATATTACTTTTGTTGGTACTATTGCCCTGACTTACAATGGAGGGTTTACCTGATGACTTTTACATGACCAATTACATCAAGGACATCTCTGAATGGAGGAATAACATCTCCAAAGGAGAATACAACAAAAGTACAATAGAATATCTTCTGAAGTTACAATACTTTAACAATGAGTGACTTCTTGGTACCAACCATACATAGATCTAACATATTTTCCCCCTCCCTTTTTTAATAAATGTTTACTTTTTTTTGTGTCTTTCCTCAAATTATAAAGCTTGAAAAAATAAAATAATTTTATATTAAATTGGAGGAGACAAGTGTACGACATGCAACTATGTTCCAAGCACACAAAACATACCTATGAAAAAATGCAAAAGAGGGGTGTGTAGGATTTGGACATTCATTTTGTGTATCTCCTCTAGTAAAGGTTTCGAGATGCAGCTACAATATATGCAAAGGCTCTTGGCCAGGGAGAATGCATAAGTGGTAAGCAAACAAATGGTGAACTATGATGGCATTAAACCCAAAACTGTAAGCAACAGTATGCGATGTAGCAACACAACTAAAACAAAAATTTTGGGATCCCTATATAAGAAATGGATACCAAAAGATCGGGAAGAAGTCATGCGACTTTGACACAAAGTCATGGTGGAACTAAAAGGGGCTCCCGAGCCTAATAGAGAACTTGGGCATGGGAACCAAATTAATAATCATGGGTATATGAAACAATAACATTTGTTTCTTATAAAAATAACCAGCATAAATAAGCTAAAAACTCCATGAATGGATAATAATATAATTGATAAATATTAAGGATGATTTACATTTACAAGGGTTGGACTTATATAAGTCCATTTGTGACTTTTCAACATAAAGTCATGACTCATAATAATGATTAAATATCTATTAATATTTTATTAATAATATTAATATTAATTGTTAAGATATATATATATATATACTATGATGTGGTCCATCTGATGTCTATCTTCATTGGAGATGATTATTGATCACCTTGTTGGATAAACCTTCCCTTTTTCTGCTTAGGTTGTAGATTTTGTGTTTTTTCACTTCTTAAATTATAACTCTGTTTATGTTCATTTTGACCATGTCGTTGATCCAAATGTTTTTTGTAATTTGGGTGTCGATAAGGAGTTCCTGTTATTTGTTTTTTGTTGTATTGACTTCCTTTTGAACAGTGATGGGGATTGAATTTGTATTTCTTTCTCCTTCCTCAACTTAAATTTTTTTTCCAGAGAGTCTTGATGTTTCCTTCTGGATTTGAACTAATTTGTTCTCTAATAGATTATTATTATTCTGAATCTTCTCGAATCTTTCGTCTTGCAACTGCTTTCCCTCTTTTAGCTTCTTGATTTGTTGCTCTATTTCTTGATTAAGATTTCTCAGACGATGGTTTTCTTCTTGTTGTTTTAGTATTCTTCCTTCGAGGTCTTCATTGGAAAGTTCCATCTTCCGACTATTTTTTAGTTTCTTGATTTTCGTAAGTAATGTTTTTTTATGAATTCTTAGTCAAAATAGTTTTTCGGTATTGCTTGCTAATATGTCATTAATTTTCGCAGTTTCTAACATGGGCTTCTTTTCAGTGTCGTCATACTTCTGTTGGAGTTCTTCATATTGTTGTTGATGTCGACATATCTTTGATTCTTGACTTTAGCTTTCTATGGGTTTGCGCCACTTCATCATCCTTGTCCATGATGATCTTGTTTAAATGCTTTATGTCTTCTTCTAAATCATTATCACTTCTATACGTTGATTCTTCGTTATCTTCAAACTTTTTGATTTTGTCTTTAAGGTCTTGGTTGTGATTTTTAATTGAGATATACCTTCATTCTTAATCGATAATAGTTTCTTGATATCTTCACTATCTTTTTCCAATTTTTTATTTCGGTCTTTTGAGCAATGATTCTCTTGTTCTATCAACTTATGAAGAATGGTCTGCTTACTCATCTCAAATTGTAGATTTGTATTTCTTTCCTTGCAGTATCCTAATTCGCCAATTTCTGTGATTGCAACTCCAAGTTACCGTGATCGTCTTTCATAATAAAATATTTACCACATATTGGACATGAGCGATTTTCATTCTTAAAGAATGTTGTATATTGGACTTCCATTTCACAATAAGAACAGTTAGTCCAAAATTTGGATTTATATATGGAATCCATAATTTCTTCAACAAAACCACAATGGGATTCAATGACTTCTTCAATATCTTATTAGACTTTATTTATGCACTTTTAATATCTTCTTGGTCTTCTTTCTTTTTTGTATTAAATAATAACTGTAAAATAATAATTGTAATGACAATTATTGATTAATAATAATTATTATTGTTTAAAATAAGAATAATTTGTTTTCTAATGGGAGGTACTTGGAACTTTAAAAATAATAAATATTATTATTGTCATGTCCCCATACCCCATAATGCAGATAAATTAAGAAATTTGCTTCAAGAACCCTTGTTCTCCTTTCGAAACATAGGGCATGGGAATTAACACACTCTTCAACCTTCATTCTCAGGCTTAAAAACAACTGTAACCGTCATTTTTCCCTTCATAGATCCCTTTTGTGACCAGAAACACCTTTTCTGCCCTGAACCTGTCCTTTCCGCACTCCACCCTCCGCACTCCCCTTTCCGCCTTTCTGCTGCAGAATCCAGGAAATCGGAGCACAATGTGTGATGGCTATATTCAACTCATGTTCCGCCTTCCACCTCCTCCCTTCTTCCTTTCACCTCCGAAACTCAGAAGTCGGAAAAACAAATTTTCGACAGAATTGTTTATCGGCCTTCCTCCTTCTACCCTTCTACCTTCCGCTTTGGGAACTTGGAAGTCGGAAACATAACCTTTCGACAAAATCATTTAACGGCCTACCGCCTTCGGAACTTGGAAGTCTGAAACATAACCTTTCGACGGAATTACTCAGCCACATTCTGCCTTCCGCATTCCACCTTTCCTCCCTCTAGTGCAAAACTCAAGAATAAAAAAACTTAACTTTTTCCTTAGAACTTTTCTGCACTTTTTCTGCTTCCGCCCTCCACCTCCCGCAGGTGAATCCCAAGGTGCAGAAAACCCACATTCTGCCTTGTTTCAACTGCTCTTTTCCGATTTCCGCCTTCCTCAGGCATATTTCAAGGGGTAGAAACCCTAAGTCAGATGCATTATGACTCTGTAACAGGCTTGTAGCCTCCATGAACTTAGGCAAAATGCATTAAACATACAAGGCATAAACAAATGCAAATGCAGAAACATTCATCAATGGTAAACTCTATTGAAACATTGCAAGCATTCATCATATTCATTCCTTCAGTCATTCATTCACAAGCAACTACATTGCATAAACAAGAATGACAGAGACTACTTATCTTGATGATGGAGTTGTCCCACAACTAGTTATGTCACTGCAATGTTCCACCCAACCATAGGCCAGTGTGTTCATTAATTTCTCAACACCATTGCCACCCCCGAGCTGGATATAATTTCCACATGGAACTAGGGAACATCAGACTCACACACAACTAGATCATAAAACACACAGTCAAGCCAACCTTCAATTGGGTTTATCAGACTGTCCAGCCAAGCCAACACCAAGTTGGGTTTATCAAGATGCAGGATTACAAGCCAAACAATGTTGGGTTTATCAGGCTTACTCAACCAAGCCAACATATAGTTGGTTTTATCATACTGTTCACAGTCAAGCCAACTTTCACAATAAGGACCAGCCATGCCAACTAGCTGATGGGTTTATCAGACTTTCCACAGTCAAGCCATCACAATGTTGGGTTTATCAGACTGTCCACAGTCAAGCCATCACAATGTTGGGTTTATCAGGCTCACTCAGCCAAGCCAACATACAGTTGGGTTTATCAAGCTTTCCAGCCAAGGATTACTCACAAGGCCAAAATGCACAACAAGACACAACCAAGACAACTACTAGTTGGGTTTATCAGGCTGCTCAAACAAGCTAATGTACAATTGGGTTTATCAGATTGTTCATAGTCAAGCCAATCTATCTTTGGGTTTATCAGGCTGTTAAGGAAGTTGACAGGAAGAACTGCTAAGCTAGTGAGCTCATCCACAGAGCTAAGGACACCTTCATAAGATCTATCTGGCCTGGCATCCACATTTCCTACACACCCAACACAAGGAAGTGTCCCCTTCTCTACTCCACTTTTTCTTGGGATACACCTTCCCTTCCAGTGCTCTTCAGGATGTGCAGAGCAGATTCACCAGCCACTCTTATCTTATTGTGAGGTTCCACACTAGGTTTATCAAGCACATTCTACGTCTCTTCCACTCCTAAGTCTTGCATACAGCTCAGATCCCAAACTAGGTTGCACAACACAACAAACTACAAGGTAACTCAACAACACATGGCTCCAATTTATACACAAACAAACATGTTTTCATACCACACTGTAGTTCAGGAGAAACACTGCAGAACAACCCGTTCTGCCACTCCTGACAGTGAACAAACACAAGGTCACGCTGCACCACTGTGAATAATCGTGACTGCGGGATTTAGAATGAAAAACACATAAAGCAGGGAGCGCGTATCATCCCAATTACCACAACATTTAGGCGAAGACCAATATGACAGTCCAGGCACGCATTTTTTGGGTTTACTTGCCCCATAAGCAAGAATACGGGTTCTGTAGACTATAAGCCTGCTCAGTCACGAAAATCAGATTTCCATGCCTTACTCTTCCCAAGGCATTAACTGCCTCAACCAACTTCTAGAAGAAATAAATGATTGAGTGCAGAGGAAAACAGGTAGCTAGGGGTTTATGAGTTCCCCCATTGACATCTACTCTCACCCTATTGGCTCAGGAGTTTGACTAACTCCCCTCCCTATTCCTTGTGAAATCATACCCCTATCTCTTTCACATTGCAGTCCCATAGCTCGTTGTGGTATTTCATTAATTGTATATTTATATGATACATCAAAATATATAGTGTCTGACTCAACACCATAATCATAGGCATCGACCTTGATCACCTGTACCAAAACACCAAATCGATGGCAGGGCCTTGCACCACTACATTTGAACAAAAAATCAGATGGCATCAACCTACGACACTTTGAAATTCGACCTTCCTGTCGGATTTTACTTAAGATAAAATGCATTTTTTTGTTTTTTTCATAGTGGCTCGATACCCATCGGAGTTTCGACACCAAATAGACAATTTCGTCAGATTTTTGACACAAAATGAAATTATATATATAAAGCTCGTGGATCGTTGGTTTTGATGTTATAGTTTACCCAGTTAGAGACATAGGAGGGAGAAGAAGTCGTCCCGATAATAGAGCCATCCATACTTTGCAATGAGTTGTCGACCTGGAAGGAATGTTGACTCTCGTCCCAACCATCGAAGGACATACATTTTTTCCTTTTGGATTCCCAATCCCTGTATGGAGCCAGAAAGTTGCGAGAACAGAACCATGAGAAACCCCCTTTTTATGCTTTCTTTGCCCTGAATTTACAAACAAGTTCGATCGACTTCTATGGGATCTCAATCAAGCAACGGGCATGGGTTTAGCGATGGATGGAGACAAAGCTTCTGGGTAAACCCAAAATTGAACTGGTGGAAAACGAGCTCGATATGGGGAAATAAGGCCCAGGTCACCTAACGTTACTCAGTGATTTGACGGGTTCATAGGCATATTTTTTCCATGGAATCAATCAAGGTTCAATACATCTCTCTATTCATTGAATACCCATTCATTTTTTGTCTTTTCAAGCCGTTAGCTTACATTTTTTTTAATTTTATTTGCATCTTGGTTCCACTGCAGTGGGGTTGAAAACAAAACAGGGAATCATACTGGCAGTGGCCCAAGCACATCACATCACCTTTGCTGGTTCAATTCTTTATTCAATCGATTTGTTTGCATTTTATGTCCATTGTTCTAATAGTAAGATAGATCCACAAAATGAAATATGATATAACCCTAAACCCTAAAGTTGTAACCCAAGGGTGGACCCAAACCCTAGAAGACTAAAGAGACATGGCTTCTTTAATAAAAAATTAACATTGTGCTAACCTTCGTATTGTTTGAAATTCCTATTTAACATTAGAGGAAATTTCAACTCAAAATGGGCCTTTCAACCCTAATTCAAATTCGATGTCATCATGTGTTAGCCAATGAAATTGATTTAAATTTGAAATAGCGTCTAGGTATTAAACAATTTTTTAATATAAATTTGGGGATAGGTATCATAAAAAAAAACTACTTTTTTTGTTTGTATTTTCGACATATCTCCCTATTTTTTTACTCAAATTTCGACCGGGAGAGCTCCCTAGATGCAGAATTAAATTCTACATCCAATGAGTATCCACTCTACATACTTTTGACAAACCCTACTACCCCAAAAACGAGAAATACCTGAAAAAACATGATGAAAAATGTCATCATCACGTGTTTTCAGGCATTTCTTGTTTTTGGGGTAGCAGGGTCCGTCAAAAGTATGCATAGTGGGTACTCGTTGGATGCAGAATTTAATTATGCATCCAACGATCTCTCTCAATCAAAATTTGAATAAAAACACGGGGAGATATGTCGAAAATACGAACAAAAAAAGTAGTTTTTTTCTTTTCTTCCTCCAAAATTAATATATATTATTTTATTATTTTAACTATTATTTTATTATTTTCCTTAGGAGGCTCATTTTGAGTTGAAATTTCCTCTAATGATGCCTGGACCATCAATAATGATAACAATGTTAAAAGGTTGAGTGTTGTCAGAGATATGCATCACAAATTTCCAAGGATAATCTTGGGTGGGAGGTGATTTCATATCTGCAAGGGTGATTACTTCTTTCCTTATCTCCAGGTGATTTCATATCTACAAGGGTGATTACTATAGAGGTAAAAATGGTGAGGATATTATTTTGTATAGAGGTAATAGAAATTAAAACCCACAAACCTTATTTTCTGCTACAAAAAGATGTGTAATTTTTACCCTAATAAAACATTTGGAATACGAGTGCCTTGCGAAAAAGATGGGACGATCCCACTATGGCATTGAAGGATCAGAAGGAGAAGTATACCACCAAGAACAAAGTGAACCTTAATTCTACCTTGGGTTCCCAGGTTAGTTCATTTATCTATGTATATTTTTTTTAAATCCTTTTGTCTGTTTTGTAGAAATGTGTCCCAGGGGCTGTGCTGCAAGGTGTGGTATTCCTTAGGATTACCTGTACTACGTCCAAGGAGCTTCTATTATACCGAAATCACCTAGGAGTTGGTATTCTCCCCTTTGAAAGTCATGTCAATATGGGTGGGGAAGACCAGAGCTAAAAAGGAATCCTGGCGGATGTGCCAATAGTCCGCCTAACTACAACAACTCTGTTGGACATTGGCAATTTTAACTCTGTGTAGAACCATCTACGAAATTATATTATATTAAAAATTGCAAATTTACAAGCTACCCTAGCTATACCCAAGTGCATAAATCGTTGAGAGGTGATGCCTTAGAGTGTTTGAGAGTAGATAATTCAATTTATCCTTGGTTACATTCTTTGGATCTAGTTATTTTAGAAGTAAACATTGACAAAGGAGCTACTTTTCCTGTAAGATTCGCTAATGTTGGGGTTTTCATCTCTCTATTCCTCCTCTAGATATGAAATGATTTAGTTGTGAATTTTTAAATTTTTTGCTTCCTTGATATCTCTGTCTTTGTCATATGAAGTAGTTCCCCACATCAAATTGAATTCCACCTCGACTAGATGCCCTCTTTTTTGCTCTCTTGATGATTTTGTTGATCATTGATCTGTCTTTGATTATTATTTTCCTTACCTAGTTCATGACAAAGAGAGAGTCACTGAATATCATTACATTATTTACCTAGTGAGCTTGAAGAATGATAGTTCTTTGGAGCAAAACATATGCTTCAACTTGATTATTGGTCATGACACCTATCCCCACAATAAGTTAACTTCCATATTTCCCTTAGGGTCAAATGGAAAACCACCCACACTTGCCATCTCTCAGGTTTCCAACACTTATTAACATGAACACAATTTATATTAAAAATTGCAAATTTACAAGCTACCCCAATACCTAAGTGTACAAATCATTGAGAAACAATGCCTTAGAGCATTTGAGAGTAGATAATTTGTTTGATCCTTGGTTACATTATTTGGATCTAGATTTTTTAGAAGCATACATTGGAAAATGGAGCCCCTTGTCTTGTAAGATCCGCTAATGTTGGGGTTTTCATCTCTCGATTTCCCCTCTATATATGAAATGATCTAGTCGTTGTGATTTATTTTTTTTAATTTATCTTTCTTGACATCTCTGTCTTTGTCATTTGAAATCATTCCTAACATCAAATTGGCTTCCACCTCGAATATATGCCCTCTTTATTGCTCTCTTCATGAATCAGAAATCATCTTGGTCCCCCTCTCAGGGGTTTCCTTTGTTGATGTAATTGTAACTTCGGAATGTATTCACTTGTATTTCTTATCTATTGTAACCCGATGTTCATTCCAGGATGTATTTTAATGTATTTGATTCATGTCATACCCCGATGTTTATTCTGGGAAGTTTCTATAATGAGAAAGTCATGTCAAGTCATTGTGGGTAACCCTCCTATTGGTCAAGGGTTAAAGTCCCCACAGTTGTGGGGCCCTTGGGTTATTAGACTATCCTAGTGAAGTCGCCCCTAGGTGAGTCATTGTAAGTCGGGGCAATAGTTCCCACCATTGTGTTACCCTCCTATTGGTCAGAGGAGGCAAAGTCCCCACAAGTGGTGGGGCACTAGGGTTATTAGACACTCCTTGAGATGTCGGCTCTAGTAAGTAATTGTTAAGTGAGGCCGACATGTTGGAGTGCACTTCAAGTGAACGGAAGAATATAAATAGAGAGTGAGAGCCTCTCTATTTATCACTTGCAACACTCACACTCACTCATTAGGGCGCATGAGTGAGAGGAGAAGCTCTCTCAGTGTGAGAGAGAGAGACTGCTGCTGTGTGGAGATCATCTTACTGTTTTGGGGCTTTTACTATTTTGGTGCTGATTCTATCTCAAAGGAAGTTGCGGGGTTTTCTCCTTTATGGTTGCCCCGAGGAAAAACTCTTTGTGTCTCTTGTCTCTTGTGATGTGCTTATGTTTTATTGCTGTGCTTGTTATTCTCTCAGTGAAACGATCCTAAGATCATAATGCTAGCTTATATGATGAAAAAATAACATGGTATCAGAGCTAACCTGAGAAGAAGACATTGTGTAGCTGCAGAAGCTAGGGCTTCTTACTTTTCGGGTCTCTCTCCACAATCCATCAGCAAAAGTATGCTAGGATTAATCTCCATTGAAGGGCGCATCTTTCTGTCGAAGCGGAATTCGATTCCGAGCATTTTCAATTTTCGATGCGGAAATTAGGGCTTTCTACAGAAGAGGAATTTTTGAGTGAGACCAGCATAGGATTGTTCTCCTCATCAAAACCGAAGTTTAGAGACATGGATCAAGAAATTTGGTTTGGTGAATCTCCGGGAAAGTCAAACCCTAGTTTGACCCCGAGCTAGAAAAACCCTAAATACTAAAACTGATAAGTTTTGGTACATTCGCTATATTCCGAGTTTGGAAAAGTCTCAGAATATGAAAATTGCAAGGGCCGAATATAAAATCCTTATGAAGACTGTGTCCGAAAATCAGCCTCATATTCGGGTTCCAGCCTCTTCCAAAATTCATCCCTAAACAGGACACCTAAGGAGAATTGCAATATCTTGGGCTACAGAGAGCCAAATGGAATTCCTGAAGATGTTTCAGAAAGGGCACAGACTTTAATTTCATTGTTCCAAATATCAGACTCAGAAGATGAACCAGTGACACGTGGCATTCCGTACAACTTCGGTGTTCTGAACAGTCTTGTAACAGGTCACCTTGGGAAAAGGATCATAAATCCCAAATGGGGAAACCAATTCTGATGAAACCTACGGTTTTAAATCAGGGACAGGTGAGGCTACCTTAGTGTGACATTTCAGACACATAGGATCAGTAATTTCGAAGATATCATAGAAACAGTAACAGGCATTTCTGCAGAAGAAATTGGAAATCTAGGGCTTCTTGTTCTGGGAGCTTCCCTCCATTGTTTTCAGAAAAGGAGTACATTGGACAGCTCCGTTTGAAGAGATCTATCTTTCTATCCAATTAGATCTGGAAGATTCTAAGTTTTGAAAATTAGGGTTTCTGTGACAAACCCTAGATCAGCCAACTACGGAACCAAGACGGACACCTCAAATCGGTAAGATCTAATCATTTGTTATTTTCATTTGAGGTTCTCATTTCAAAGTGATCTATCACATCAGCTTGATGATAAGCTTGGTGAAGTTGACAACTTCCAAGCCTAGAAGTATATGATCTCTCTAAAGAAAATGGATTGGACACCTACATGAGTATAGAGGTTCCAATTCCAGAGGGAGATGAGGCTAGAAGCCTTTCACAAGAAGAACTTGGTCAAGGCCAAGAATATCATTGCTGATTCAGTCACGAATCAACTTGTACCACAAGTGTCTCCCCAAAGACACTGAATATGTGTGATTCCTTGACCAAGCTATTTGAAGGGAAGAACATACATCAGAAGATGACCTTAAGAAACCAGTTGAAGAATGTGAAGATCCAAAATGCAGAGACCATGTAATCATAAGAGTTTCTCAAATCAAGAACAACTTGAAGCGGTAAAAGAAGAAGTGAAGAATGCAGAAGTGGTGATGGCCACCTTGAATGGACTCCCAGGATCATGTGATTCATTCATGTGAGGAATATGTGCCAAAAGGAAGTGATTACCTTCAGCAGACTCCGAGAAGAAGAAGAAGCTCGACTCATAAGAAGAGAAGGGAAGATGAAAAAAAAAATTGAAGATCAAGCTCTCACCATCCAAAGAAGATCCCTCAAGCAATGAGGAATATGAAGATCTCAACTCTTGAAGAACTTCTTATCCACCTTAGCATTTGGATAATAAACGATGCTATCATGAAGAAGACAATGAAGTTGAAGGCTCAAGAAGTAGCCTACCCACGAAACAAATAAAGATAAGTATTCAATTGTCATTTCATTGTTTTGTTATGCATTTGTTTATATTCAGTTGATGTATTATGCATGATAGGATGTTTACATTAATGAAAGTATACTACTAATATGCATGTGATGGGTAAGTAGCTCATGGTGCTATACAAATTCTCCATTGCTACTTATCTAGAATGAAACCTCTTTGCTGACATATTGGATTAGTGCATAATCTCAATGTTGTCCTGGTAGAGATGGAAGGCATCTAGAAAGTTTCAGTGAGATATGGATGAATGTTGTATTGGCTAAAGTAGTTGCATGATCATATATTTATGCATAAGTATTTGCCAGTATAAATATTCCTTATGAAATGTTTCTAACCATACAAATGCATTTGACTTGTAGGAAAGATCGCATACATAATCGCCTACAAGCAAAAAAGGATGAAACTTGTTCCGAAGAGCAAGTGACGACAGTTCAAGATGAAGAATAATATGATGAATGTAGCGACATCATTGATGCAGAATCTTCCAACTATGAAGAAGTAACCAAGAAGACCAGTGCAAGAAGAATGATGTCTAGGATGCAGTATCAAGACCTGAAGAGAAGTTCATAGTTCCATCATGCAGTAGATGGAAACATCGTGGAATACAAAGCAAGATTTGTAGCATGAGGCTTCTCATGAAAAGAAGGCCTAGACTACAAAGAGACATTTGCAGCTAGTAAGAACTTAAACACATACATGATGAGCCTGATGAAGATCTTAACCTTTGCTACAAGGTTGAAGATGCAAGTCTATACACTAGATGGTCATATAGGAATATTAGTAACATAGGAAGCTACTTTTCACTTCGGTACAGAATGTTTTCAGTGCATAGAGCACAGAAGACAGAGGGAGTATGATGCTTCTCTTCAGAGGGAGTGACTACAGAATATCTTGAGCTTCGACATGGTACGATAGGATGGGCAGATTACTGATGATTCTAGGCTTTACTAAGAGTAAAGTGGATTCCAACCTTTGCTTCAAGGTTGAAGGCGGAAGACCAGTGATGCTCCTGTTATGTGTCGATGCATTATTTTCTAGGCATGGAGGTGTGGACAAGGGAAGTATGCAGTAGAGATCCTGAATAGGTTCAGGATGATGGACTGCATGACCACACCTATGGCATCGAACATGAAGCTATTGAGTGATGCTTCATCAGATTCGATTGATGCTACGATGTATCGTCAGATGATTGGGTCATTGATGTACCTGACGAACACGAGACCAGACATTTGCTTTGTTGTGAACACCTTGAGCTAGCACTTGACAGATCCGAGAAGTGTTCACTTGACTGTTGCAAAGCATATTCTAAGGTACCTGAAGGGTACAGTTGATTATGGGCTCAAGTACGATGCGAATCAAAAGATTAACCTAGAGGGCTATGTTGATTCAGATTGGGCAGGCAGTGCCATCGACAGGAAGAGTACTTCAGGATGTTGCTTCAGTATGGGATCAAGTGTGATCTCTTGGTTTAGTAGGAAACAATCCTGTGTGGCACTGAGTACAGCTGAAGCAGAGTATGTCGTAGCTTGTTCAGCTAGTTGTGAGCCAGTATGGCTGCGGAAGCTACTGTTTGATATATTTGATCTCCAGTTGGATGCTACTTGTATACATTGTGACAACCAGAGTTGCGTGAAGTTGTCATAGAATCCAATGTTCCATGACAAGTCGAAGCATATCGAGATCAAGTACCACTATATCAGGGATATGGTGCAAAGAGGAGTAGTGAAGCTCCAGTATATTGCGACGGAGGAACAGATAGCTGATGTATTGACGAAGCCATTGGCTAGGCTGAAGTTCGAGTACTTTTGGGAGAAGCTTGGTGTTCTCCAGATCGAGATTCCCTCCAAGAGAAAGTGATGAGACCCATAGCCATTCTGACATGGTGAGAGTATTGGTTCCTTCTATGGTCAGATGTAAGGGCTGAGCCATTCTGTCATGGTGAGAGGATTGGTTCCTTCCATGTCAGATATGAGTGCTGGCCATTCTGTCGAGCAGGACAGATGTAAGGGCA
>LPNX010999246.1:23132-100965 GCA_001517045.1 Pseudotsuga menziesii
TCTATCTGGATGGGATTCTTCCATCACTGTGATAGGATGTGTTCCTGTCTGGATGGATGTGCCCTTCTGACGAGTAGGTCAGATGTAAGTGCTGAAATCTTCCATCACTGTGATAGGATGTGTTCCTGTCTGGATGGATGTGCCCTTCTGACGAGTAGGTCAGATGTAAGTGCTGAAATCTTCCATCACTGTGATAGGATGTGTTCCTGTCTGGATGGGAGTCTTCCATCACTGTGATAGGATTTGTTCCTGTCTGGATGGATGTGCCCTTCTGACGAGTAGGTCAGATGTAAGTGCTGAAATATTCCATCACTGTGATAGGATGTGTTCCTGTCTGGATGGGAGTCTTCCATCACTGTGATAGGATGTGTTCCTGTCTGGATGGATGTGCCCTTCTGACGAGTAGGTCATATGTAAGTGCTGAAATCTTCCATCACTGTGATAGGATGTGTTCTTGTCTGGATGGGTGTATTCCATCACTGTGATAGGATGTGTTCCTGTCTAGATGGATGTGCCTTTCTGATGAGTAGGTCAGATGTAAGTGTTGGGCGAAGACCTACATGATGGGTAGGCCTACAACCAGCATGAAAAAGGGCTAGATCTGTAGAACTTCCTGTGACGAGAAGAATCATGAGATAGCACCAGTGATGATCCAGATCGAGTGATGATTGAGATCCAGTGATTATAGCCAACAATGATCTAGATCGAGTGATGATCGAGATCCAGTGATGATGATCCAGATCGAGTGATGATCCAGATCCAGTCCAGTGATGTTGATCCAGATCGAGAGATGATCCAGATCCAGTGATGATGTTCCATGATGATCCAGATCTAGTGATGATGATCCAGATTAAGTGATGATCTAGATTCAGTGATGATGATCCAGGTCGAGTGATGATCCGGATCCAGATGAAGATGACTTGAAAATGAAGATGACTTATAGATAAAGATGACTTGAAGATAAAGATGACTTTGAAGATGACAAAGACTTGACGATGAATCAAATGATACAGAGAAGAAGACTTGTGCTGATAAATTGTGTTGAGAGAATACCTTCCTAGTTAAGAGGGAGTGTTGATGTAATTGTAACTTCGGAATGTATTCACTTGTATTTCTTATCTATTATAACCCGATGTTCATTCCAGGATGTATTTTAATGTATTTGAGTCATGTCATACCCTGATGTTTATTCCGGGAAGTTTCTATAATGAGAAATTCATCAAGTCATTGTGGGTAACCCTCCTATTGGTCAAGGGTTAAAGTCCCCATAGTTGTGGGGCCCTTGGATTATTAGACTATCCTAGTGAAGTCGACCCTAGGTGAGTCATTGTAAGTCGGGGCAATAGTCCCCACCATTGTGTTACCCTCCTATTGGTCAGAGGAGGCAAAGTCCCCACAAGTGGTGGGGCACTAGGGTTATTAGACACTCCTAGAGATGTTGGCTCTAGTAAGTAATTGTGAAGTGAGGCCGACATGTTGGAGTGCACTTCAAGTGAACGGAAGAATATAAATAGAGAGTGAGATCCTCTCTATTTATCACTTGCAACACTCGCACTCACTCATTAGGGCGCATGAGTGAGAGGAGAAGCTCTCTCAGTGTGAGAGAGAGAGATTGCTGTTGTGTGGAGATCATCTTACTGTTTTGGGGCTTTTACTGTTTTGGTGCTGATTCTATCTCAAAGAAAGTTGCGGGGTTTTCTCCTTTATGGTTTCCCCGAGGAAAAACTCTTTCTGTCTCTTGTCTCTTGTGATGTGCTTATGTTTTATTGCCGTGCTTGTTATTCTCTCAGTGAAAAGATCCTAAGATCATAATTCTAGCTTATATGATGAAAAACTAACATCCTTCCCCCCTCTAAAGAATTACGTTGAGGTTCAATTTGCTCTTCTACTTACCCAATCATTTTCGGAGAAGACACCATTAAATAACCCATTTCCCAACAACATATGCACCAAAAGGATGTATTTCCCTAATCCAATGGTTGATACCATTACATTCAATCACATTCAAGGATGACCCTACATGGAAGTCCTTTCCCTAGATACAATTCTACACTCTCTCTTAGAACTAGGGAAAAATATACATTCTTCCTTTTGTGAAAATTGATAAACGTTCCCAAATACTTTGTCCATTTTCTTGATGACCTCATCTCCTAAGAGGTCAATTTGAAAATTTGGAAGTCTTACGTAGACATGCACTCATGAGATTTTCATGGATGTCAGATTGAATTCTAGGAACCAAAGAGTTAGGAAGACACAATCTCTATCCCAGAACCAAGACCCCCCTTCCATTTCTCTATTCCTATGTTTAATTTATTCAAAATGAACCACAAGAAACCTTTGTCACAAAATCTCACTGAGACATTTGTTTTCCAGTTGTCATTACTCCAGTGTAGGAGATCACCACAACTTGGCCAGTTTGTTGAAATGACAAATCAAAGTTCCTTATTTGAATCTTTTTATATTGTCACGAAGTTCCTTTGACGAGACTTGTAGGACCAAAGTAGAATTTGAGTTCTCTCTATGAATCTCCCTACTTGGGTAGAATGTTGGGGCTAAAGGTCCCTAACTGATTTGACCACATCCTTAAATGATCTCCTTGGAGAAAGAGACATTCTTGTTTGGAGAACCTAAGTTAACATATCCATTAAATGAGCTTTTGATGAAAACCTCACATTTGTGTTCTTTTGGTGAGAGGAGGGGGCATGAGGATGGGTGGTTGCTAAATGACTAGTGACACCACTAGACATTGTTGATCCTAGGATTTGCGGAAAAGAGGAGCCCTGGGAAGTAGAGGCATTCACCTTCACTACCATAGAGGTATCCTTCTTGTGGGCCATTCACAATAAAACCAATATAAGTAGAAGCATGGTCAAAGGCAACAAATAGAGAGCCTACTAGGCGCTCTAGGGGATGACCATCTGAGTAGTTTTGATGAGACCCTAGCATATGACAAAGAAGGTTAGTTTTTCAAATCCATAAGACCGTCTATGAGTATTTATGTTCTATTTTAAGATCTCTTTTGGTTCATTACCTAGAAGTTTGTTTGCCTATTTTAAAAGGTGTTCTTAAAGTTGTACATGGTGTCTTAGCACCTCTTCAAGCATAATGGGGTTACTTATATCAAGCATCATTGGGTTGCTTATATCACTGTACATACTGTTTGGCCATGTTTCATGTTGAATATTATTTATAGAGCTTAAAAGAATGATGTTTGAGAGAATCTTGTGCCTTAAGCCTTACACTCTATTAGTGACTTAGTTGTAGTCTCTCATTTTGTGTAGGTTCCTTTTAAAGCAATACCTCTTTACATAGATTGTAAGTTGTATCCATCTCCATGTGGACTTTCTCCCAGATTTCAGTTGTAAGTTCTCATACAATGTCTGCATTGACCTGACGTCATGGATTTTACAACAAAACAAAATTTGCTAAATGCACTTGTTATTTTATTTCCCAAGTTCCAAATGTATTGTTTGCATTCCAAGAAACTGCATAAAAAGGTTAGGTAGGCATAAAACATCATTTATGTTCAAATATCTGCTTTGATAAGGGCAAAGCAGAATCTTCAAATCACATCTACTAAGAGTGTATAGCTACAACCTAGAATTTTGCTTTTGAAATGTAAACAACTAAATTCAGAAATACAATCGTTGATGCCCATCATGTGGGACTTGTACTCCCTTCTAGGACAACTAAAACTGAAGATGAAACTTAGACACAATGTTAAGACTCCAAAGAAACTAGACAAACTAAATGAATTCCATGATGGCTTATACCATCCCCTTTGCTGCGAAAAGGTGTACATATAAAATGACATCTATAGTATCCAAATTAATGCTTATGCAAAATTTCAACTTGTCAGGAACTTCACACATATCTGGGAAAAAATTGGTAAACTCAATCTCTATCTGCGAGCATGCCTGTTTGAATATGGCAGCGGATGGAAATGGCGCTTCCAAGGTAAGTTTTGTGCCATTTACATTCTCATTCTATGATTTTGATTTTTTTTCATTTTCCTCACAGTAGATTTAACTTCATTTCATGATATGAACCTAGTATGGTTTTTTGCTATTTTATTTAAATAACCTTACTGAGAGACACGGGGTTTGAACCTTGGCTTACCTAAAAATTACTGCTGCAATTGCAGAAATGGTGGTTTGTATCTTTAATATGGGTACAAAAACCACTGGATCGCAAGGTATTATTCTATATGGAACCATGTTCCTCTGCTGGATCGCGGTTTGTAAGGTGAATCTACTGTAAATAGTATAGGGCTCTTTTGCTAGAGGAGAAGATTGTTCCTCTTGTGAAATCGTGGCATCAAATTCAAGGAGAAAGGGAGGATGGGCCACATTCACCGTTTAAGGAAGGGTGCAGCCAGTAGAAGAGAAGGAAATGAATTCATGTGCTCAACCTCTGTCCTCCGGTAAGTGTCTATGTAACCAGTGTCTATAGACACTAGCTTGGTATAGTAAATTGGGCTAGTAAAATAATAATGGATTAAATATGCAGGTATCTACAGCGCAGGGTGTTCCGAATATCACGAAAGGGCTAGTATATTTATTAATTGCTAGTCCAAAAGCATTGGAGTTTGCTTGTTGGCGTTGAAGACCAAGCCATATTTTGAAACCTCGGACTAGCTCCCACTTATTCTTGGATTTAGCAAGATTTAGCATGTGTTTTAGCTTTTTATTCAACTATGAAAACTTCATGAATTGAGCTATTAATTTTGCATTAAAAACCATCATTCGTTAGGGAATTCTGTGTACATACCAGGCCCAAATCATACATGTTGGATAACTTTACAAACACACCCAGTGTTACACATGAGGAGGACGCACCATTAACAAGGGAAGCCAGTTGCTTCTTGCATGTGTGGTGAACTACATATTCCTTCCATCTTTACACTCGCTATCACTGAATGAAGATGTTGCCACAGTACAGTATAGTGTTCAATAGCAGAGATTCACACATTTTTTTAAGGGTGTGGCCAAGAAAAATATGATATTTCTATTGTAGAAGTCGCGGAAGGAGAAATTTTTGTTACAATGCGTGTGGGAAGTAGTTATTTCTACTGGGCGTGTTATGGAGCTATCTCTTGTGTTATAGATCTTTATTGGAATTAAATCTTCATTCTGTTGCATCTTTTGCTTTTGTGAGGTCTGATATCTACCAAATCCACTCAATATTATCTATTGAAAGGCATCTACTTCAGTTTATATTTGCTCATTGAAGTATGCCCAGTTTGTGCAATACCAAGGTGAAAGTTGAAGTCATGGAGGGAACCTTTTTCCATTGTTGTTAGTGCATCAAATTTTCCAAGAGTGTATTCACCTTATTTTTTAGTAAAATCCAGATCTAGAAATTTGGCATTAAAAGTCTGATTTATGTTTTATTATTACTGTAGCATTTTATTTTGCAAGATTAAATGTTGTGGATGGTAAATGTTACATATGCTATAAGAACTTCCTTCTAAACCATCTAAGGACAATCATCATAAGGATTGAACAACTACTGCTACATTCCATAATATACACTACAACGGTTTGTCAAAGTCACAGACCAAATTACTTACAGTCCGTTACAACCCAGTGTATGCAAAGTGTTTGTAAAACATATACTCAATCTCTACAGTGAACAAGGAAAAAATCAGACTTCTAGAGAGGGTGTACTATACAACAGAGATATATCCACAGAGTTAAGAGTAATTGCATGAATCCTGAAACCCTTCCAAACTGCTTAAATAGTCAATGCAATAAGAGGGCAATGTGAACATAGCAGTACAATCATTAGAAGAAAATTATCCAAACTTGCTGGATAAATGCCTTTAGTTATACTCTGGTCATATAAGCTTATATATGGTCTCTAGCATGTCAAGTTGGTCACCTTGGTCTTCAAAATATAGGATTTGGTTTTGCTTTTACAAGTAGATGCAGGTTTTGGTTTATTGATTTCATTTTTTAATGCTTATTTTGCAGTGGTTTCTGTGCTGCTACTGATGTTCAGGCATTCACCTCTGAGTTGAAAAATAAGTTGTTAGCCAAATGTCGAGGAAAGGATGAAACTGACTTTACTTGGGCAGTGAAAGAGATATGTGAGGAGTATGATGATAAAGGTACAGAGAAAGAGGACTTTTTTCCAGAGACTGATGATGGGAAATCCATGTCATGTATGGATGAAAGCTTAAAGGATTATGTAGAGAAAGTACAATTTTCAAAAAATGATAAAATCCAAGAAGCAACTGATGAGTGAGAGGAAATGTTGAAAATGCAAAAAGGTACATCTATTCAAATGCATTATGAGACTTTTGCTAAGAAACATGATATTAAGAGGGAAGTATATAGGCAGGAAAACTGGAAAAATACACATGGGGTAGGTGAGAATGAGAAAAAGCCTGCTACATCCCTGATATCGTCTGATAAGAAAGACATGAAGATGCTCAATTCAGTTTAGGTTGGGCTTAAAAAGAACAGTTCATTATCAACATCTAAATCCGACAATATGAAGTCCATACTAAAGATAAAGAAGCCTACAAGCCATTTTGAGGACCATTTGAGGTCTGATGTTGCTGGTGTAGTGCCTACAAGCAATTTTGAGAACCATTTGAGGTATGATGTTTTTGGTGCAGTATCTTTAATAATCGAGCCAGAGTTGAAGACAACAAAGAGATATTTTAAAAGGTCATCAGAGAGTGAAAGCAATATTCATAATGATGGATACAAGATTTTACATGTTTTTTTTGTATCCTATTTATAACTTATATCTCGTTAACTCCTAGGGGTTAAGACTAACTTTATATTGGCATGTTTTCTTTGTTAAGTTCTACTTTATTTTATGGTAATAGTTCAATGTGATATTATTTAGGCATCATTACCAATATAAGCACAAATATTATTTTTTATTTTCACAGTTCACCAGTTATCTATGTGCATGATTTCATATTTGTTGAGAAAAATAGTCCTACAAAAGGGTGCAAGTGTAAACTAATTATTTACATCAAATGTTTGACTGCAATAGACTGATTCTTTCAACTTGTATAATTGCAACTAAGGAGCTAAGGTGATTTCCCTACAATCAATTCCATCTAATGTGGACTTCACAGGCTTCTAATACCTTTCATCCATTTGTTGTAAAGACCAATATTTTATCCATTGCATCATCCTTTGATAGTGACTTATATCATGATAAAGTCTCAAATTCAGTGAGGGGAAGAATCTAAAAGATTGCCAGTTAAGAAATCCAGTTTGAATTTTGAAAGTTGATACTGCACTAGAGTATAATTCACCCCAGGAATTGTATTTGAGGTTAGTATATTTATTAATACAATTCCCAATATCACCACATGCCAACTATATGTTCTTTATCTTTTTCTTTTATAAATGAAAAAGAAAAACAACCTATCAACTAATGCAAGCAAGTAATGTAAGTAAAGCAAATAGACAACTACTCTACACCCACAAACAAACCCTAGGTTTCCCTAAAGTTGGATATAACCTCTCTTGGAAGGAAGGCTCCCAAAGGTAAAATTGTATCCCTATAAGGAATAAGAACACATGGGATTCACCTACACATGGGATTCACTATGTTGCACAATCTAGCCTAGAATTAGTTGGTTTTAACATATTTGTGGCCTTTTTGACAAATTGAAGGAATTTAGGGGTCAACAATGCCTAGCACCACCTTGGTTTGTGGAGGCGGGGATGGTGGTTGGTGTTCTTTCCTCCATGGCCAATTTTTATCACTTTTAGATTTTTTTTAATTTAGAGAATGGTGGGAGCAAATGGACCAGAGTGGTGGAGTCCATATGGAATTGTGACAAGGGCATGTGAAAACACCTTGTGTAGCCACATAATCTTGTAGCCCTTATTTTGTATGACATCAACTAAGAGCTCAACATGTGTAATGTTGGAGTGGAGCACTTTAGTTCTTTGTTCCTACATATGATTATTGTCAATTGCTTGTAAGGTGTTGGCCCATGTTGTACATCGCGCGAAGTCATCATCAACAATATTTCATTTATGGCTTATGGGTTATGTGTCAACTCCTAGGTCATGACACATGGTATAAATAGGGAAATAAATATACAAGGAGAGTGGACCTGGGATCTATGATCCAAAAATAGTGAGTATGTCATTGTACACTAGAAACATTGGAAGTGTCTCTCCTAGTATCTGAACCCGAATGATGAAAAATTGAAATAGTAATATGTCTAAAAGAACTAGAAGAACTAGAAGGGGATCTATAATGTGTAGTGTGTCAACATTGGGAGTGGGGAGCCTATTGTTGTGATTTGGATGCATACAACTAAGTGTTAGGATGGGGTCAACACTAGAAACATCGATGGGGTTGGGAGGATGTAGAGGTGGTTTATGGTCAGAAGCAGTGTCATCCTTTATCGATCTCTAGAAGCCCCTAGAGGAGGGGAGCATTGGAAAGCAGGAAATGATATACTAAGTGGAGGCCAGTGATATCTTGGTTAAAAAAGGAGTGATCAATAGCCTTTTTTATAAGACTCCATGCTGATGTTATCTACACATGCAAGTTCTGTTGGACTTAGGAGTTACCCAATGAATGGTGCATTGTTTACCAACCTCAATGTTATTTCAATGTCTGGTAGATAAGATTAACATATTTTATCCGATGTGAGAAATATTAGCACACATAAGTTTCATTGTAATTTCACAACTTAACCATACTATTTTACTTGTTGCAACTAGAAAAATTCTATAGCCTCTTATGATACATTTACAAGCATTACTAGAGAAGACTTATGGAAGAAGTGCCATCAAAAGAAGGATGGCACTCCAATCACACCAGTTGTAGGAGAAACAATAGTATGTTCTCAACCTTTTAATTTAGATATTAATTAAAATTCCATTTTACATGTTGGAAATTTTTTCTTCTATGATCCGATTTAATTGTATGTCAATGTTAGCAAAAAATTGAACAAGCACAAGTAGAAGTTGCATCTCAAGACTTTGCAGCTACGAATGATGCCCTTGCTAAGGTACTAGGGGTTGATGCAAGAGGATGATTTCATGGAATTGGCTTAGGATTTATGCCAACTAACTTGTTTGGAAAAAATCCATACAAGGAGGTGTTAGCTGTAAGCCAAGCTACAGTGAAAGAAAAAAATACAGGAAATCACATCTCTGAAAACAACAATAACTAAACTACTGAAAAGAGTAGAAGATATGGAGAGAGAACATGTGTTCAACAATGAAAGTGTTAGTGTCCAAATCTTTACTTTTGTCTCAATATACATATTTTCACACTAATTATTTGAATGCTCATATAAACTGTGTCCTATTGTACAAAATGCTCATGCTGAAATCACACCTGTGGTGGAGGTTAGTTGTTTAATTATTATTTTAAATAATATTTTATTTTCATCTTTTGAATATTATATATATTACATTTTTTTTCCTTGGTAGAGTAATACAGGGGACAGAACAACCCCTATGAATAGACTAATACGAAAGAAACTAACTTCAATGCAGACTCCATCGTCCCTAGTACATATTGGAAAATTTTGTAATTTAGTTCAATTTTATTTTATTTTATCAATATATTAGAAATCATTGTCTATTGGGTGCAGAGTCGTGCATCAAAATATGATCAAGATTTGGTATAGAAAACACCAATCGTTCCATCGAAATTGCAAATTGACAAAATGAAAACACCAATTTAGGTAAGATTGTAATTATTTAATCTAGGATCGTCAATGTTTAACTTCTTATTTTCATGCATATTACTTTGTCTCATTTATTTGTAGGGTCAAGATAATGCTAATGAGTTGAAACCAACTTCCCAATTGAGACTGGAAGGAAAGAAATGATTTCTCATTGCATTAAACTCAAGGGCTAAAGTTGCAAGGGCGACAATACATAAGACTGACCCAAATGCAATGGTACATTGTGTCCCTATTGGAAAAGGCTATTATATTGTGAATCCAACATAAATTTTAGATCCTCTATTTGGAAATATATCTCTACCACGTCTCAGTAGCGCATTATGTAATCTAGAAGATGCTTTGTGGAGCTTCATTCCTTAGCATAAGGATGCCATTGAACTATGTAACTAGTGGTTATACTATGTGACTAGTGATTTAGGTGATGTTGTATCAACTGAGAATAGTTGATTTATTGAATATTTATACTTAGCTCAATATTTATACTTTCGCGATTAATGTTTACATTTACTTAAAATTTTGGGCACAAGTTGCCATTATATGCCATGGGCATAATTTCTCATTTTGTAATACATCAATATTATATAATCTTCGTTGCATGTGAAATGAGATGTTGTGTTGTGAATATGTGGAATGAGCAGTCTGTCCATCATATTTTCATTAATTTCAAAACCTTGGCTGAGCTTAGAGGTCTAAAGCTTTTGGGCATGCTGGGTATTTTTTATTTTGTGCCTTTGGCGTCTACATAGCATTAAAATTAGACTGGTGTTCTGGGAACTCGAAATTATATCTCAAATTCCTAATATAATATATACGTGGTACTTCCCATAGACATGGATAATGAATGAGAGTTATTGTATAACTCATTTTGCATACATATGTGTATACTTATTTAGGACACACATGCACATGAAAAAAATAGAGTACGCACTTGATGTTGTTTACTTCTGCAATTCCTTGGAGTTATATTCGTATATTTCTTAGGAGTTGTGATACAATTCAATCATATTTATACTTTGGAGCTTGGGTCCTCATCCTGTATGTGGTGAATTTGGTTTTTCTATAAGTTATCTGGGGCAAGTTAGTTCCTTCCATTCACCCTTGTTAGCATGGCCTATACGAAGTTGCTTGTGAAAGAAGTGGGCTATACTGTGGACCAAACTAGTGATTTGTAAATTTGCTAAAGATGAAATTTTTTTCCCGAAATAGTTAACCCCTACATTTGTCTTTTTTTCCTTTGGAAAAAGACATCTCTGTAGCACATGATAAACTTTAGCACAACCTAAGGAAACCTAAATGCATAAAAAAAATTACAAATCAATCCGTAACCAAGCCCACAATAGCGTTGTTGAATCAAGAGATGAATCATAAGAATGCAATGATTTTGATTACTACAAAATATAAAACCTTGAAGCATACTCACCAGCAATCTATCAGCAACAAATTCAATGTATTGAATCATTGCCTTGGAATGCATCCCCACAAGATCACATGCAGGGAGAGAATCACATACAAATTCTCTTTTAATCTCTACAACATCACAAACTATCCTCCTTACTTTGTATTCACTTTGTTTGTTGTTCATTAGGCTACAAAACCCATCTCAGTGTTCATATTTTGGCTGCCATTTAAATCCATGCCATATTGACAACAAGAAAATAGTATCCATTGATATCATAGTTGTAGAGAAAGCATGCAAAGTCACAATGGAGACCTTCATCTCGTGAAATGAGCTCATTAGAGAACGTCATACTAGGCATCAATCCCCTTTTCTTTAGCCAAATGATTGCACAAAAACTACATAAGACCAGCACAAAATGAGCAAAATACAAAATAAAACAACATTGCTCAACATTCATCATTACTCAACATTAATGTACCATATCACCAAACAACTAAAATGACATTTGTTAGAGGCCAGACTAAATAATAATAATAATAATAATAATAATACCTTACTAAAAGGATCCAGATTTAAAATGAAAACACATTTCAACATTGTAGTAGTTAACTAAAATAAACAAAAAGCCGACTTAAACCCTGGTTGCATAAGAACCTTACTTCTATGTGCAACTAGCAACCCAATATGATCCATGTAGGAAAGACAAAATAAATTATTAGAATAGTGACCAAAGAAAAAAATAGTAGACTACCTACCAAAGAAGAAAATGCCCTCAACACAAGCAAATCCAATAATCTTTTCTGCAAACCTTTTAGTACTGCACAAAGCATAGATAAATTATTGTTAAAAAAAATAACGGGACAACATTACAATCTCTTCAATGTTGCGCAATAGAATGCACCTAGCTTCTCTCAGTAAAAAGATTTAGGGACTTGGATTCACTATGTTGCACTATCTAGCCTGGTGTTAGTTGGTTTTAATACATTTGTCACCAAAAATGTCACCACACAAACTAGCACCCCTAATGCGCAATATTTTCACTAGGGTTTATTGATGGCAACTCTAGAAGTGTTGACATTGCCACCTCAACAATAGTTTCTCAAGTGCTTTGATAAAAATCCAACACTAGTGTGGGTTCCCTAATATCAATTAAGTCTCAAAGGTATCTAATTTTGGAAAATGGTTTTATATATATGATAAATAAGAATTAACACCCTTAGAAATACTTCAAACTAAGTTGGAAAGATTTAATACAACTTCAGATATGTACCATTATGATTGTATGGTTAATCTAGGCTTTTATGTAAATTTTAGTTTTCCCCCTTAATTTCCAAATTTGTAATGTGATTTACTTCTTGTTATAAAACTGAATATTTAGACCAACAATAGATGCACTTTGAAATTATAAAAAAATGTAACCTTTAAAGTGAATGAATATGAGTTTAAATTAGGATAGAATAAAACACACAACTATGTTTTAAAGGTAACAATTAGGGGACACTGTAATTGCTTATATGCACAATCAAATGTATGTATTATGTGAGATTAATTAAGTTGATATTAAGAACAGATTACATATTTATTATAAAGGGAATGGAAAATTGATGTTTCTATGAATTTATAACTCTCCTAGAGAAATATCATATATGAAATCTACTTCGATCATTATTGTAATAGTGTTTTTATAATGTAAATTAAACCAATAACCATTCTTAAACAGTTGATATTTTAACCCAACAAAGATATTTGAAATGGGTACAAATAAGGATCAATTCAAGAGCAAATCTAGGAAATTTACCTTAATTTCTTGATAATAACCAACAAGCAAAACATACCACAAATTGTTTTAAAAATCAAATATTAGGAAGCATGGTACAATCTTAAAGGTACATCCTAAATAGAAATAAAATGCATCCCTAATAAAGGCTCCTAAATGATATATATTTTTAGGTTTTTGCGGAAATGATTTATGCCTAAGATGAATTCAAATTTTGGATTTGCAAACAAAACACAAAAATGGGTTTAAATCAATTTTTAAGTAGCTAGAAATGCCTGACTAATGCCTAGGTTTGAAGTGTGAAAATTCCCCCCCTGGGGTGTATACCAATTGGAAAACGCAAGTTGTAAAGACTACAGAGGTCATATGTTGAAACTTGACTTACCCGTGGCCCATGGTTGTGGGATTTGTGGGTTCACCAAAAGGTTAAAGTGGTAGTGGACAAGATTTGGCCCTGTGTCATGCATGCACAAACAATGTCCCAACTCCACTATAAGCATCCAAAATTTTAATTTAATTAATTTTTAGCTCATTCAGTTAAGGTGTGGGTGTTTTCAGTAGGGAAACTCGAGTTCAAAACCCCTTAGGGGTGAGCTAGTTGGGAGGAGACACCCAAAATCCAACCAGTTGAGGGTTGGTGTGGCCCAAGAAAGTTTCAATCCCTGTGTGGTTTTGACTTCTTAGATTCCCCTACGTCATGGTTTCTTAAACCAAAGGCCACTCCCACAAGTCGGGGATATTCTAGCAACAAAAAAATGGGAAAATGGGGTCGATCAAGGCAAGTAATGAGGAGCCTACAAACATTAAATATAAAGAGCGATTGAAAGTCAATTACTATCAAATATTTAATGGCTAGATCTATCTTAGAATATACAAGGGAAATGAAATAAGTAATATTTTTGAACTAACATAGGAATAATATTAACCATGCATGGAAACCTAGGATATACAATCAAAAGATGAAAAATACACTACCTATTCAACCATACACATACCAAATATTAACAAAGCAAAGTAAACAACTACTTAATTTTATCTCAAGATAGAACAATTTTTTATCCCGTAAATAAATCAAAGGATAACCAAGATCTCCTCAAGATAGCATTATTATTAATCATCCATAAACACTCTTCACAAAAGCTAAATGAAAGACAAAAAGAGAGAATTCCCCACAAGTTTCTAACCAATTTTATAATGAGAAAAGGGTTTCTTTTATAAAAAGAGAGGAGTTAACTAACTCCTCAATTAAAAAAACTAATAAATCCTTCTAAAGACATGGTTAGACACCAAAACCCTAATTACCTAAAAAAAAATTACAAAAAAATACTCAACTAATTATCATCCCAAGGAGTAGATATATAACTAAAGAATAAATTAATGTCGTTTACCCAATCATGAAGGATTTATTCCACCTCCTTCAAGATGCACTCTCATGTCTTGAAGGAGGTGGAATAAAAAAAAGTGTCACGACCTCCCACAATAGGTAAGAAATTGACCCAATAGAAAAAAATGTGCCACTTAGTGTGGGTAGCCTAGCATGAAAAAATGATAAACCATAATAATATAAGCCAACTATGTATGAAGCACCTACTCCAAGGTCGTACTAGCAGTCAACTCCATGATAAATGGGGTCAATATGATACCAAAGCTACTCCATGAACCAAGGAAATAAATGTCACGTCATTAAGTGGAGGGGAGGGAAACATCAATATGTAATAAGACATCGAGGTGAGGCTCCACGTGAAAGATAGATATAAAATAAGCACGCGATGTGGGCTACTAATGAAGAATGAAATTGGCCTCAACTAAGCATGCCACGTGAAGGTCATCCAACAATAAATACATATCCAAGATAATGAGATCTTATACAATTTCAATTATGCCTTTGAAGTCAATTTCATGAAGGTTGGGGTCCCACAAATTTGGAAGAAAACCTAGCATCTTTACTTAGGAGGGGACAAACACATACTCCAATCCACGTGTGGTTTTCACGGTTAGAAAAGGGGTTCTTCACCAAAAGAGTGGCCATACATTATTTATGTCTGATTCAGGAGGATCATCTTATTTCTATCAAATTTAAAGTATTCAAAATGTAAAGTAAATATTATAGGGATAAAGAGCTTGTCAATAGCTTTCCGACAACTTTTGTTTCACGCAAAAAGACCTCCGAATGCAAAAGTTATAAAAGTTTGAAGTTTTGATAAATATGGTTATTAGGAAAATTGGTTATTTTGGCAAATTACCGATGTAATGTTTTATAAAAAAGCTTGTTTCACACAAAAATACCTCTAGATGCAACATTTATAAAGGTTTGAAGTTTCAACAATTATGATTATTGAGAAAAAAAATTATTTTGGCAAATTACCAATCTAATGTTTTATTAAAAAATTGTTACCAATGTAATGTTTTATAAAAAAATTGTGGAGTCTACGGGATTTGAACCAAAGACCTACAAGTCCACCAAAGTCTCTATCAACCTTGCCAAGCCAACACACCACATTAGTTCTTAATATGTGCATGGTACAAATAGTATATAAGTTTAAGTTTGAAAATGTTTTGACAAGGGAAAGGAGGGGTCGAGGGCATAAGTTTAAGTTTGAAAATGTTTTGACAAGGGAAAGGAGGGGTCGAGGGCATAGCCCTCGATCGCATGGCCAACACCAAGGGCCCCCACATATATTATATTGTAATCAAACTATACACCGGAGAACCCAAAGTCGTAACCATTTCCAAAGCATAATCTAAACCATATTTTATAAATTCAAACAATATGCCAAACAAACCATGCCACCGTTTAATACTTTCCACCGAAATCGAAATATAAGGAGAACTCCAAGTGTTTGAACCCGCGACCTCCTCCCCAACTGCCAACGCTTGCAACCAACGCGCCACCGGCGCTCGTTGGTAAGGGATGTGGCAAATATTACATCAGAGTTTGCAGCGGAGGTCGGGGCTCCAAAAGGGTGCGTGGCCCCATGGCCTGCGGCCCAAAAACAACCTAAAAACACCTATTTAAAACATGGTATTGCACGAATCCCAAGATGGTTTTGCATAGTTCCCAAGTTGGTATTGCACAGAATTTGAGGTAGTTTTACACAGCTATCGAGGTGGTATTGGCACGCTTCCTGAGGTGGTATTACACAGTTTCCAATGCAGTTTTTACATAGATTTTGAATTAGTTCTGGTACATTTCTCGAGGCAGGAAAGTACAGCTCATTCATGTCGTACATATGGGGCATAGATAGTTCTCGATTAGCGATCCATAGGTGGCCTTAGGAAAATATGGTCGAGTTTATACTCGTTTTTCTCAAAATTTCAAGAGGAACGCAATGGTGCAGTGTGTTTGTGAGTCTGACTGATAGAACTAAGAATTATTTCCAGAACACTCATTTTGTAAGCTTTTGAAGACTTAATAAGATCGGCCTTCCCATTGGAAGTGGCGCGGAGACGTAGCCCAGGAGAGTTGAAATCTGTTATCAATTGTTATCTTCATTTTATGGTTTGAATATCTATTTTATTTGCTTAGGTGATTGATCTAAGCATTAAATTTTTCATCCTTTAAGCTTGTTTATTAGTAATTAACATATTAATTTCACATGCAAATTAATAGTTAAAAAGATCCCGATGATTTTCAAATCAATGTAGTTTAAAACAAGTTTTAGACCATTGAAAAAGACCAAGTTGTTGGAGCTAGGAGGTCCATTGACTTGTATGATTAAGGGAAACATCTTCAATTATACAAAATATATTCATGTAAACGTTAGCCAATGTACTTTTCTAATAATTAAATAACTTTAACTTTTATCCTATTTACTTTAGACCAACCATGGTGTGATCATAATTAAATCTTTATTACAGGTTAGGTTTTTAAGACTAGGTGTGTTTTCTAAGTTTTTAAGTGAGGTGAGGGTGATGAAGTAAATGTGATACTACGGAGAAGGTATTTATGTATTGACCATCATAGAAATGTGATTAAGTAATAGGTTTACCCTTTGGCTTCAAGAGCTAGGAGTTAATTATTTTTCTTCCATTTATGTGCATCTGAAGGTAGCATATTTTTCTTAAGTTACCCTTTCCTTGTACCTCTTTTTGGCAATCCCTTTATTCATTAGCCTTTTTTTTTGGCTTAGTCCCTTCGCTTTAGTTCTGGCTTTGATAACCTTCATTTGATTCCCTTTATTCCCTTTATTCTTCAATTACAATTTTAAATCATGTATCCACCCTTATGTCAAATCAACAAGACATATGAGTGTTGTAAATTACAAAACCATGAAAAAGTAGATTGATAAAAATCAAATCTGCAATTTACAAGAGTATTGGACAACTAGAAAATTAATTAATGTGCATAATGATGAAGTTCATGTATATACCATAGGATTATCAGAAGGCTAGTACAATCTATAGCTCTCCAAAATTGTAGCTAGGGAAAACAATGAAAACCATAGCTTAACCAAAGAGATCCAACAACAATGCATCACACAAACATGTCCTCTAAGGAAAGATGACTCTTCTTCACTTCAATAAATACAACAGAGGGTTTCATTTCAAAATCCTAATCTCCAAGTTGCAAGTGATGAAACCCTAACTCTAGTCTTCAATATGATCAAAGAATCTTGATAAATCCAATTGAATCCAAGAGAGAGAAAGAGATATCAAGTACCAAATAAGATCCAACAGAAAGAGGAGAAGTAGCAAGATCCTATTAATCATATCTCTACACATGAATTAACAATTATGATAAGTAAAGGTCCTTCCAATATATATATGTGGGAGGTAAGGGAGGCCAACAATATATGTAAGAGAGGCTTATGCCCTTACAAGAAACCTACAATAACACTTTTGGGGTGCTACACTGCAAGGGTACACATATCAAGTTCCAAGGTGATATCATCCACAAGAAAGGCTCCAAATGCAAGGGTGATCTATGAGGTGTGTCCAATGCTCCTCCTATAAGCCTCCAAAGGCTACAGTGAGCCTTCTAAGCCATGTATTCCACTAGGTTCACTCCCCCCACATGAATATTGAAATGCAACCCAAGCATCCTTAAGTCAACTCCAAGACTCCTAACAACCAAGATACCCTATGACGTCTAAACCCTAATTCCCATTACCCTCCTTTGAGATAAAAAAACACTCCTCCTTGAAAGAGTGTCCTTGAAGCAAGTAACCATATCCATGTGGCTCATGTCGAATGTCACCAAATTTTCCTAAAGATCTCTAATGCACTAGGGAAGAATATTATGAAATAACCCAATTGAGGTCAAGTAACCATTGAGTAAGCCATCTCCAATGTTTAAATCCATTATAGACCATATCCCATGTACAATTCCATCACAAACAATCTAGAGGTATATCATACACCATGTACCCTAAATATCATGAAGCACCCTCAAACATGGCATATACACTTTTGTAGGAACCCAAAAAGATAACACCTCATGGGTCTGACATAATTCATCCCTTGGGTTCTTGTGAACACTAGTTAGGGAGGAAATTAAAAGGAATAGGTCCAACAAAGATGCTCTAACTATCCTAGATCAATTTGATCCTATAGCCCAGCTTAGACTCATTCCTATCCACAATGACAAGACTAGACAATGCAACATAACCACCTTTGAGCCCCTAGTTAGGAATCCATATTCAAAGATGGGGCCTAAAGAATAAGGACTTCCCCAGTCAAGTTTTAAATTGTTGAGTTTCCTCTTATTGACAATATTTGAATCACCAAGATTTTAAGCAAGTCGATGTACAATAATGATGTAAGAGTTCCCCATTCAAGTGAGGCTTTTAAGACAAAGTATGAGTCCAAAATCACACAAGATCAATTTTTCTAAATGCTAAGTTAAAGGCCCTAGAGATTGAAAAATAAAAACTAGAGAACAAGTTGGATGCCTTGGGGAAAGATTCATGGTCAACTACAAAAGTTGCCTCCTATTAGGATTATTAATCCTCCCTTGTTCATACTTTCTATTAAATTAATTAGCCTAACTTAGGAACCTAAATTAATTAATTGGGTCCACTAGTGCAATTGGGTCAACTTGGCCCAACGGGGCTACATGTACCAGTCACTGGAGTGTTGGGAAAACTGTTATAGGTTAACTGCCACTTACTGCATGTGCATACATCGGTTTGGGCGCCTCCTAGACCAATCCCTACATTTTAGGAGCCATTGGGAGTCCCAGCACCAACCTACTTCAATCAGTTGGTGTTAGTACTAGTTAGTCTTAGTTAGCCCCCAGTTAAATTCAGTTAGTTCATAGTTAGTTAAGCCTGCGCTACCAATGCATGGTTGCATGGGGAGGAGCGCTTTTCCTACCTACCTCACTCTCAGTTGCACTGAGTTAACTAGTTGCCACTGGTTGTTGAGTTATTGGTCATCAGGTAGTTGTCTATTCGGACTCCGATATTGATTGGGAGACCTTGAGTTAGAAATTCAGTTAGTTACAGTCATATCCACTTGGAGGATTCGAATTCATATCCCATGCATTCGAATTCTACCTATGTAAACTATTGTAGCACCGGATATTATTATGATAAATATACTATAAATTCCTGAGCAATACTTGTCCATTTCCTGTGTGGTTTGTTTTGCTTAGTTTGTATTTTCATTCTCCATTCAATTGCTGCAAACATTATTAGAACTCTTTACTTGAAGATCTAAATGGCATTCAAATTATAACATGGTCTCAGAGCCTTCTCAGGAAGGTTTCATGCTTGTTTCTCCCCATTGAACATCAGAAGCAATTGGGTTTCCACTGAAGTGCCCTATGAAAATTTTCTAGCTCTGGATTTATTCAGAGTAGCAGAGAGGTTGTGACAGACCCTGAAAAAATGTTCATGCCGGGAGGAAAATCATGATTCTAACAGTTCATATGTTTTAGTGTTATTGCAGTGAAATTGACAAGTGCTAAGGAGCTTGAGAGAAGTATTTGCAGTCTTCCGACCGGAGCAATTATGAGTTCTCAAACTCCTGAACCACTGATCCTCACAACTTCCAATTACCTTGATTGGAGGATTGATATGTAGCTGGCCTTGCGCAAGCATGGCTACCACGGGATCATACATGGATGGGAGGCTGAGCCTCATAAGCCGGTAGAGCGGAACAAATTCCTAAACCATTGTGATGAAGCATTCAGACACTTATGTACTTATATTTCTAGAGATCTCCTCTTTCATCTAGAAGGATTGAGGACTCCCAAAGAATCCTGGGAGAAGCTTGATAGCTTGTTTAACAAACAAGATGAGCTTCGGGGACACATTCTAGAGAATGAGTTGGTATCTTTACATCCCAACAGTTTCAAGACTATTGAGCAATTCTCCTCTAAATTCAAGTCTCTAGTGCTCCAATGCAAACAATGCGGGATAGAGTGGAAGGATGAGAAGAATGTCCTTTCCATACTCAGCAAACTAGGTCCTGAGTACTCAGTATATGTCTTTATGTTTCATTCCAAGAGGGAAATCTTTCCTGATTGGAAACTTTCTTCTTTAGATTCTTTTTCTGAGTCCTTAATCAAGGAGCAAAACAAATTGATTCGAATGGGAGTCATCCAGACCTCCAAAGATCAAGCTCTCTTAGTTACTGACTCTTCCAAAATGCAAGCAAAGGGGAAATCAAAGAAGAAGGAGCCAAAGGCAGCTGATTTGAAGCCTAAACAAAATCAGCAAGCCTTCGAAAGGGCCTCCAGCTCTAAGAAGAAGAAATTTTGGAAGACATTATGTCCCTATTGTGAAAAAGGGTATCACCTTGAAAATAATTGTATGAGGAAGGAACTTGATGAAATTTCTACTCTTCTCAATCAGCATAACATTCAAGGAGCAAAAAATTATGATAATGGAAATAAAAGATGTCATGCTTTTAAAGCAGGACCACCTCGGTTTACAGCCTATTTGATTGATTCTGGAGCCTCCAATCACATGGTTGCCTCCAAGGATCTCTTCTCCTCTCTCAGTGTCAAAGAAGGGCCCACTATTCACATGGGAGATGATTCCCAAATCCCAGCAACAGGAAAGGGCACCATCAGAACGAAGCATGGTGTGTTCAAATATGTCCTATATGTGCCTTCTCTTGTAGCTAATCTATTGTCTGTTTATCAGATGACCCATACTGGCTCACCAAAGCAAGTATTTTTTGGACCTGACTCAGTAGAGATCACCAATATATCAACTGGGGAGACTGTAGTGAAAAGAATTGATGATCATGCCTCCAAGGAATACTATTTCTCTCACTTCATGCCATTCTCAGTTCTAGCATCATCACAGCTTCCATTTGAAGCTGATGAAGGTATAAACATTCCTTCACTTCCAATTGTAGTTTCAATTTCAAATCCTGACATTTAAGATTCAGATTCAGAAGAGGAGTCATCCCAGTATGATCCAGACATTAAGATTACAACTCAAAGGGATCTAGATCCAGATCCATCATCTACCTCATTCCAGTAGCCTAAATGGGCTAAGTAGCTCATAGAAGCAATTGGAGATGGTGGTGGGGATCCATATGACAAAAGAAGAACAAGGTCCCAATATCAGAAGGAGAGTGTAGCACTATCTTACACAACTCCTCTTCTTGCTGAGAGGTGTTTTATGATTCTTGGGTCAGATCCTCAATCTTTCAGGGAGGCTTGCCATGATCCTACATGGTAGGCAGCCATGGATGAGGAGTTTGATTTGCTACATGACAACCAGACTTGGGAACTTGTCCCCTTACCTCCATGAAGGAAGCTGGTACAGTGAAAATGGATCTACAAAACCAAAATAGTTGTTGATGGGACCACAACCAAGTACAAGGCTCGGTTAGTGGCAAAAGGGTATTCTCAAGTCCAAGGTTTGGACTACAATGAAACATTCTCTCTAGTAGCTAGAATGGACTCCATCATATTAAATTCAACACATAGATCTTTGGACAAATGCACAACTCACAAGATAGATCACACAATTTACTCAGCAATTGAAGAATGAAACAATGCAAAAATGGCTTGCAGTTGTGAATGCTTTCATTAATAAAAAAAGGTAATTAGATAATAATTACAATGAAGTACAATGACTTTAATAGCCACATGCAATTCGAATCAACATGAGGAAATTCGAATTGATTAGACTCTACTTGACTATAGGTAACTAAGACCTTGTCTAAATCACTATCAGAGGACTCAATAGTTAACTGACCTTGTCTAAACCATAACCAGAGTTCATCGGAGTTCTAAAACACAACTCAAGTGTTACATTCAATGTTGACTAAGGCTAACTGACTGTGGTAGGTGAGAAATGCGCCTCCTGAGTGCAGCCATGCAAAGCTAGCGCTAACTAAATGTAGAGGACTAGAAATGAATGTAACTGAATCCTAACTTAGCTTGACTAGTCACCAACTGAACTAAACTAACCTTGGTTGGTTTCAGCACTCCCAGTGGCTCCTAAATTGTAGGGATTGGTCTAGGAGGCTCCTAAAATGATGCATGCAAGTGCAATCAGTGGCAGTAAGCCTCAATTAGTGTTCCCCACACTTTAGTAACTGAAACATGTGCCCCAATTAGGCCAAGTGGACCCAATGGTGCTAGTGACTAAAAATAGACTGGATGGACTCTCGATTTATACATGACTCCTGATTGAGACATATGACCAAATTGGACAAGGGAGTATTAATAATCCTAACACCCCCCCTGAATGCTAACTTGGACAATCTGTGGGCCCTGGTAACTAAGACCATAGGTCACCCATTACATCAAGTAAAATAAAGTAACTACTTAATACAAGGAGCTGGGGGAAAAACCACATGGGAAAAAGGCCCCCCCTCTATCTATGTAGGTAGAATCAGGTCTCAAGTTTGAAAAACTTGAAAATATTTTGCTGCAATCTTCATCTCTGTGAGGTAGCGAAGCTGCATGCATGGTGTGCTATGCACAGGTATTCTAGGGCCTGGCATGTAGACTTCTCCTTCTTCTCCAAAAATGATGATGGAAGGAAGGAGGAATGTAACCTTTGTCTCTTGCTGGATGCAGAGGTGTATGATCATATCCATTCTTCTGAATGTAGTAAGGCTGAGCCCTTGCCATATAGCATCGTACAGGGATTCTATTGCATCTCCATGAAGGAGGTAAGATTGCATGGCATATCGCAAGGGTCTTTCCTTTCTGAGTGTCAGGTGAGTTTCCAGTCATCTTCCTAGATTCCAGTTTAGAAGTAGGGACTGAATATAGATCTAAGTCACCCTGAATCTCAATCTCATAAACTGATAAAGATGGATCTACAATACTAGTAGAAGCTGTAAAAGAAGTAGATGCAATGATTTTACTTTCCCTTGCAAGTGGCTGCTGAGAGTGCATTGGTTCTAAAGGAGGCATGAAATGTGAGAACTCATATGCTTTTGAAGCATGATTTGCAACACCCTTCGCTATGATGTTCCTAGTAGAGATATATGTGATCTCCATTGAGTTAGGACCAAAAATCACTCGCTTTGGAGATCTAGTATGGGTCATCTGATAGACATATAACAGGTTTGAAGCTAGGGAGGGAACAAATAGCACATCTTTGAACCTTCCATGTTCAAGTTTGACAGAGCCCTTCCCTTTTGTTTTGAATTTACTGTTATTTCCCATCTGAATACTAGGACCATCAAAGGACTGAAAAGAAGAGAATGATTCTCTGGATGTAGCCATATGGTTGCAAGCTCCAGAATCAATGAGGAAGACAGGTGCTAATGTGTATCAAGCCTTCAGTGCATGGCCTTTCCTTTGGTATTCTTCATCTTCTTCTTCAGAGTCATCCTTCCTTGCGCTATCACGTACAAAAATGTTATGTTTCTTCAAAAGAAGAGCCATTTCATCAAGTTGTCTTCTCATACAGGAGCTTTCTGAATGAAATCCCCTTCCACAGTAAGGGCAGAGGACCTTGCCTTTTCCATTCTTCTTTCTTCTCTTCGAACCTGAAGAATCCTTTGACCACTCTTTCTTCACAGGAGACTCATCTCTTTGCTTCCCTTTGTCATTTGCTACCTTATCTCCTCTTGCAACCAAAGCTTGATCTTTGGAAGATCGAATGATCCCCATTTGGATCAATTTATCATTCTCAGAAATGAGATATTGGATGAAGGAATTAAGAGTGGGCATCTTCCAATTTGGAGTAGTGAGCCTTACTGTTTGGAAGGCTGATACAAATACTAAGTAGTCTGCATTGAGCTTTGTGAGAATGGCAAGGATGAGTTGATCTTCATCCTTCTCCACTTCGCATTGCTTCAACTGATATATCTGGTTCTTGAACTTTGTGAAGAATTCATTCAGTGATTCGAAGTTGGATGGATTAAGAGTGATCATATCATTTTCTAGCTGATGGATCATCATATCATCCTACTTATCAAATAAGGAGGCAAGATTGTCCCAAGATTGTCCCAAATCTCCTCGGGAGTCTTCAATCCTTGGATGTGGAATCGAAGATCTCTAGAAACTGAGGAGAACAAGTGTCCATGGGCTTCATCAAGCCCGTTCAAGTACTTTTCTTTGTCATGATCTAAAGCTGGCACTACCTCTGTTTCTTCTATGAGTCTGAAGAGTTGCTTGGTGTGGAGCATTACCACCATGTCTTCCTTCCACTGGTGATAGTTGAAGGGAGTGAGAGGCTCTACTGGATGAACCATTTTGAATGCAGTAAGAAGGACTGTGCTGCTGTAGCGAATGCAGTGAGAAGAAAGGGCTGCTTGTAGCGAATGCTGTGAGAAGAGATGATAGCCTATCACACAATCAAACATACAAAGTAAGGTCGATAGTCTGCACTTTTGGAATTTCTATCACACCTAGCATAGTTGATCAAGCAAGCTTGATCAACAATTTCCTAACTTGGGATATTAAGTGGTAAATTGTCCTCTTCTGGTGCAGTATTAGAAGGAGCAATTTTGCTATAAAAAAATGATCCAGCTGGAGATTTGAGGAGGAGAGGTGTCTTTTCCATCAAGGCTCTTATACCATATTAAATTGATCACATAGATCTATGGACAAACACACAAATCACAAGATAGATCACACAATTTACTCAACAATTGAAGAATGAAACAGTGCAAAAATGGCTTGCACTTGTGAATGCTTTCATTAATAAAAAAAGTAATAAGATAATAATTACAATGAAGTACAATGGCTTTAATAGGCACATGCAATTCGAATCCACATGAGGAAATTCAAATTGATTAGACTCTACTTCACTGTAGGTAACTAAGACCTTGTCTAAATCACTATCGAAGGACTCAATAGTTAACTGACCTTGTCTAAACCATAACCGAAGTTCATCGGAGTTCTAAAACACAACTCAAGTGTTACATTCAGTGTTGACTAAGGCTAACTGACTGTGGTAGGTGAGAAATGCGCCCCTCCTGAGTGCAGCCATGCAAACCTAGTGCTAACTAAATGTAGAGGACTAGAACTGAATGTAATTGACTCCTAACTTAGCTTAATTAGTTACCAACTAAACTGAACTGACCTTGGTTGGTTTCGGCACTCCCAGTGGCTCCTAAATTGTAGGGATTGGTCTAGGAGGCTCCTAAACTGATGCATGCAAGTGCAATCAGTGGTAGTAGGCCTCAATTAGTGTTCCCCACACTTTAGTAACTGAAACATGTGCCCCAATTAGGCCAAGTGGACCCAATGGTGCTAGTGACTAAAAATAGACTGGATGGACTCCCAATTTAGACATGACTCTTGATTTAGACATATGACCAAATTGGACAAGGGAGGATTAATAATCCTAACACATCAGCCTAGTATTGGCCATTACTACTTCCAAGAGATGGGAAGTACACCACATGGATGTGAAGAGTGCATTCCTTCATGGTGATTTGTAGGAGGAGATCTATATGAAACAACCTGAGGGGTTTATTGATGATCCTTCCTTAGTCTGCAAATTGAGGAAATCATTGTATGGACTCAAATAAGCCCCAAGGGCATGGTACTCCAAGATGGATGCCTTCCTCATCTCTCAGAAGTTTGAAAGGTGCAAATGTGATTGCAATGTCTACATGAAGAAGAAGGAGGGGTTCTTGCTTCTAGTTGTATTGTACGTGGATGACTTGCTCATTACTAGCAGCTCTGCTGCTGGATTGAGTAGCATCAAGTCTGCTCTTAATAAATCATTCGCTATGACTGACTTAGGACTGTTAAGACAGTTCATTGGTCTCGAAGTAAGTCAAAATACTTCGGGAATCATGATCTCATAGTCCATGTATTCATCAGACATGCTTAAGAGGTTCCACATGGAGGATTGCAAGGCATCCCCCTGCACTTTTATTCTAGGCATCAGGCTTGAAGAAGGTGGATCCACACCTTTGGTAGACAACACTCTCTACAGATAGCTCATTAGAAGTCTTTTG
Source organism: Pseudotsuga menziesii (assembly GCA_001517045.1). Taxonomy (NCBI): domain Eukaryota; kingdom Viridiplantae; phylum Streptophyta; class Pinopsida; order Pinales; family Pinaceae; genus Pseudotsuga; species Pseudotsuga menziesii. The sequence goes on from LPNX010999246.1 coordinate 49,341, forward strand.
TATCTCACTCATTCAAGACCAGACATATCCTATGCTATGAGTGCTGCTGCCAGATATATGCAGGAGCCACATGAGCTGCAATGGAAGGAAGCAAAGAGGATCTTGCACTATGTGCATGGTACTATTGATTAAGGGATCCACTATGCTGCTAGAGCACATCTAGATCTCACAGGCTTTATAGACTCATACTGGGCAGGAGATGGAAATGATATGAAATCCACCTCGGGTTTTGTATTCATGATTGGATCTGCGCCAATTTGTTGGTCTACAAGAAGCAAGCAGCCCTTGCACTTTCTTTAGCAGAAGCAGAGTATCGAGGAGCTGTGAATGTAGCTATTCAGGAAGTTTGGTTGCATGGCATCTTGATAGAGTTTGGTATTCATAGTTCATCTACAGTAGATTTTTATTGTGACAACAAGAGTACAATCAAGATCTCCAGTGATCCTATTCAAGAGCAGAGGACAAATCACATAGAGGTTCACATGCACTACATTCGGGATCTGGTGAATGACAGAACCATCACACTGCACTACTGTCCGACAGAGGATTAGATTGCAGATATTTTTACCAATTCTTTTACCGAAAAGAGATTTACCTTTCTCAGGTCTCTTTTGGGCATTAAGGATTGATTCTCAATTCCTATTTTTGAGGGGGGTTTTCCCAAGTGGTTTTCCTAACTCATTTGTATTATGTTTATTAGATTGTATATTGGGTGACCTATGGTCTTGTTTCCAGGGCCCACAATTGTCCAAGTTAGGATTCTGGGGTAGGGGGGGGGGGGGTGTGTTAGGATTATTAATCCTCCCTTATTCATACTTTCTATTAGATTAATTATCCTAACTTAGGAACCTAAATTAATTAATTGGGTCCACTAGTGCAATTGGGTCCACTTGGCCCAATGGGTCCACATGTACTAGCCACTAGAGTGTGGGGAAAACTTCTAAAGGTTAACTGCCACTTACGGCATGTGCATGCATCGGTTTGGGCGCCTCCTAGACCAATCCCTACATTTTAGGATCCACTGGGAGTCTCGGCACCAACCTACTTTAGTCAGTTGGTGTTAGTACTAGTTAGTCTTAGTTATCCCCCAATTACATTTAGTTAGTTCACAATTAGTTAAGATAGCGCTACCAATGACAGATAATGCATGGTTGCATGGGGAGGAACACTTTTCCTACCTACCTCACTCTCAGTTGCACTGAGTTAACTAGTTGTCACTAGTTGTTGAGTTATTGGTCATCAGGGAGTTGTCTATTTGGACTCCGATATTGATGGGGAGACCTTGAGTTAGAGATTCATTTAGATACAGTCATATCCACTTGGAGTATTCGAATTCATATCCCATGCATTCGAATTCTACCTATGTAAACTATTGTAACACTGGATATTATTATGATGAATATACTATAAATTCCTGAGCAATACTTGTCCATTTCTTGTGTGGTTTGTTTTGCTTAGTTTGTATTTTCATTCTCCATTCAATTGCTGCAAACATTATTAGAACTCTCTACTTGAAGATCTAAATGGCATTCAAATTCTAACATATCCCTCCTTAAAGAGAAATAAGACATGATTAAATCCTCAGAGAGTAGACAAACAACACTAGTTTTTTGTTTGACCTAACAAATGGCGAAGAATAAATTATAATTGATGAAGCCAAATATATAAGGAATGAAAATGTTGTCTTCCATTCGAGATTCTGATTGTAACATAGTTGGTTTTATTGGGCCACAACATACAATAGGATAAGGTTGTACTTGTAAGGTTGCTTCTTGATGAGGCTAGTTCACTTGAACCTTTCCTCATTTCATCTTATCCCAGTTACGTAGAGTGTTTAGACCTTTATCGCATACCAAATTCCAAACCCCACATGGCTCTTCTTTATTGTGTACATAACAAGCTTATTGATCCTTCTTTATGAATACCCAGTCTTCAACCATATACAGGAGGGACAACAAAATGGCCAATTTCTCATTCAATTTGGTTGAAATTACTGAAGCTTGTAATTAATTTTAATTGCAGATCATGTCCCCAGCAAATTATAGCATGCCATTTTGTGGATGATGGAATTTTATTATTGATGTTGATGAACATTCTACTTCTAAACTGTCTGATGTTGAAGGCAGTGCCTTCAACATCCCTCAGATCATAGAATATTTGGCATAGACTTAAGTGCAAAACTTGGCATTGATATAGGAACTAGTCTAGTGCTTGTGTAACAATTAAATAAAATTATGTTGGCACAATTATCAAAGGCATTGCATGGATTAGACATCATTTCCTTAGTAACAATGGTCCCGAATTATGTAAGGATTATTTTGAAGGATTGGGTATCTTGCCTACATGTAAGGGTTCCTCTAAAGAATTGATGAGAAAGATAACATTATCTTGGTGAGTTTCTTATTTCCAAGATCTTTAATAAAATCCATTGATATAGGTTCCCATGGCCTAATATGAATAAGAAATAGTTGTGAGAGGTCAAGCTTATGATTGATGTTTTTGGACACGTTTGAAAGAGTGCAACTATAATGGAAGGAAATCACATGTTTCTTTGTGGTAGGCCAAAATGAATAGTGTTGCAAATGACGGAGGGTTTTGGTTAAACACCAAAAAGACTTCCATAGGTGGAAGCATCGGCCTCCTTGATGAGGAGAAGTCCATAGTATATAGTTAGAAGCACACACAATTGATTCAATTTATATAACCAAACATCTCAAATGGATAAATCTAAAAAGGGTGTTCATTTTACCTCAACAAAAGATTGTAGATCTTTCAACATGGGGATAAATTAAGGATCAAAAGCGTATTGTTGTTTCCACTCTTCATAGGTACGACCATTGATGTTGAGAATGGTTAGTGCACAAATAGGATGATGGTTGAGCATATCTGCAATTTTATGGTTGCTTCCTTTCTTGTACATACTCACCAAGTGAAATTGATGAACATAGGAATCCCATTTTAAGTGGTGTTGGTCATGTAGCTTAGTTTGAGTGTTCAAAAAAATCAAAGTATGGTGTTATGTATCCAAGATAGTTTTTTTCCCAAGTAGATAATTCCTCCAATTTTTAACATCTTAACCGAGAGCATGAAACTCATTATCATAAGTGTTATATTGGATCATGGCATCAAATAAGCTTTCTGAATGAATGGATATCAAATGTTTTCTTTGAGACAAAACCAATAGCATATTGGGATGCATTGTATTCTATGTCAAATGGAAAATGAAGGTTAGGTAGGTGCAAAATAGGTGTAGAACAACAGACTTGTTTTAGGTGTCAAAAGGTCTCATTAGTACTAGGCATCTAAGAAAAATATTGTTGATTTGAAACGATGTGCAAGAGGTGTGCTTTCCTAAAAAGAGGGGAATATTTTTATGGTAAGAAAATAGTTCCCCCAAGAAACTTTTGAGCCCAAGGAAAGTACGAGGAATAGGCTAGTCCAAGATAGTGTTCATGTTTGATGGATCATCCTGAATGCTAGTTTTTGTACTAAGAAAACCTAAACAGTGAATAGAGATTTGACTAAAAGAAGATTTATGTCTTGACTCTTTCTACCTACAACTTGTGAGTGTGTAACAACTACATAATAGTGCAGGCATGTTAGAGGTGATTATCCAAGGTTTTGTTAAAAATCAAGATGTCATCAATATATATGATGGCATAAGTTATGGAAGAACAAGTTGCTACACTGAAAGATAAGGTGGAGGGAAATCTAGTAGATATGGTTAGTTATCAAGAAGTTGAATAACATTTGGTATCAAAGCTCAAGCTCATGATTGTACATGAACATCTGAAAGTGAAGTCAGGGCAACAAAGTAGCAAAATGTGTGGGATGGAATTCAGAAAAGAGGACCTGGTGAAAAAAACTTGAGATAGGAATAGAGGGTTTAATTCAAGATTTCATCGATGGTGGACACGGATCCTGTTGCATTTGTGTATACTCAACAAACACAACGATCCAAGGTTGATATTGAGCTATATAAAGACTATGCAAATGATGAATACCTACAAAACATGGCCATCAATCTTAGGCACATCATCAATACAACCAGCATTGATTGGGACAAAGGTTCTCAAGGTGGAGAACTCAGAATACATGCATTATATGAGAATGGAGGTGAATCCCACAAAGTATTTTTTTAAATATCTAACCATGAAAAAACGGTAAAAAATATATTAATCGTCAATATCCAAGGGCACAAAAACTCTCATTGTCAGTAGTTAGAAAGAGCTTATGAATCCCATGCATAACACAATTGGAAATGTTTTTGGTGATCCCCAAAGTAAATTTAACCACCAAAAATGAGATGTAGACGTAGTTTAAAATACACAGTCCATACTAAGAGGAAATTCGAGTTACGGAAGAAAATAATGTGCACACTGGGCATTGCAACGATGAAACACATAATTAGCCAATGGAAGAGAAAAAAATTAAAAATATAGAGTTATTTTGAATAAAACTTTAACTAGTGAGTGTGACTGTGACCATACCTGCAATCTGGAATATCGATTCGATGCACACAATGCAAACCCATAAAATTTGAACTTGAACCATGATTCGTGATTAATGTTAACCAGAACCTTGAATGTTGAACATTGAATTAGAATCCCTTCTATTTATGCTGATGCGTATCGATTCTTTGAGTGGGTGACTCCCTAAGAAAGCAAGGCATTTTATAGGGATGAATAGAAGTGTATATGTTCTTAATATTGCTAGAAATCAAGGCGAGCCAACGATCCGGGTCAAATTTAGTTGGAAATCGAGGGTGAGCCATAGATCCTGCTCGTTTTTTTTTAGAAATCGGAGGCGACCCACCGACCAGAGGATTTTTTTTTTGTAGAAATCAGAGGCGATCCAATGATCTGGGTCAAAGTCGGTTGGAAATCGAGGGCGAGCCATAGATCCCACTCGTTTTTTTTAGAAATTGGAGCGACCTTCCAACTAGAGGATTTTTTTTGTAGAAATTGGGGGAGAGACAAAGATCTGGGTCAAATTCAGTTGGAAATAGAGGGAAAGCCATAGATCCCACTCGTTTTCTTGTAGAAATTGGGGGCGAGCAGAGGAATTGTTTTGTAGAAATCAGGGCGACGTGAGGAATTTGGGAGATTGGGGATTTATTTCATAGGGCTATTTAGGTGAAATAGATTATTTTATTAATATTTTATACTAAATTCGCCCAGCAAAAAAATTAAACTAATTTAAAATCGCCCATGGGCTATAATTCACCCCTAAAATCATCTTTGCCCTTGATAATATGGCTGGCCAAATTTATTCAAAATGACAATCATGTCAGTGTGGCAACACAGGTTCTGCAGTAATGTTGAGGTTCGATCCCATGTTAATGCAGTCTTCTCTTGCAGATGAGACTAGGCGCAACTCTTGGATGAATTTCTTGGAATAGATACTCCTCCATTGTAGCTTTATAGCTAGATTTTGAATGATTCTCTTTTCGATAAATTCAAGGCAAGTCTGGGAGGGAGTTCAAATAAGTTTGCTAAGTTTTTTGCTTTATAATTCCTATTAAAGATTGTTGTTGAAAAGGGAGTCCCTCGGATTTATGTCTATGGTTATTCAATGGTGAATATCAAATGGCTAAGGGGGGGAACAAGATGCTAAACCTTTTTCTAAGACCCATCTATGAAGAGATTATTTTGTACAAAATTGTATTAACTCCGTCTCTTTTTCTCAGGTGTTCAGAGAAAACAATCAAAAAGCATCTTCTCTTTCAAAAGTTGGTCTTCTGATGTATGATGATAATTAACAGTGCTGGAATCAAGAGAGGGACAACTTCGTGAACCTATCAGGAAGTTTCATTCGTCATCTTATTTCAGGATTCATCTGTTGAATTGTTGTTGTTTATGTGTTCTTTCAAGGAGTGGTCTAAAGCTCACTATAATTTTTTTGAAGACTATATATGAGTCATCCTTTTGGAATCTATCTGTTGGACTTTATGTCACCGGTACATGAACTTTGTGTGACAGACTTTTTTGTGTATGAACCTATAAACAACACCATCATGTCGGTATTAGAGATCTATTTTGACTTGTAATTGGAACCTTTTTTGTTGTTGTTGCTACTTTTTGAGGAGAGGTCCTTCAGGATTCTTTTGTAAGGCCCTTCAAGGTTGCTCGAAGTCCATATGCTGGACGATTGAGAATGCATTTTTCATGTACAAAATGCTTTATTTTGTATGAATAGAAATGCAATTTTCTTCCAATGAAAAAAATGACACACACCAAAATGCTAAACTAAGCCCACTTTGTTGCATGTGATAGATTATACTCTTGACCAAGGATCAAATATAGTAAGTTTGGAAGTTTTTAAAAGAATGGTTTACATATTTGGATGCATTAAGCCAAGGCTAGAATAAAAGTGTGACCACTTTCAACACAGTTCTGAGGTCTTCCATTGTTGCTTAAAATACTTTATCACATATACAAGAAAATTCTATAAATTTAATTTATGAGAAAGGGACATGGGCATTTGGTCAGACAACAACATCAAGCGGGTAGAATCAATGTAAAGGAAAACATGTCTGAAGGTCCATATATGCTGGCCCCAAATTTGTGGGAAATGGTAGATGAAACCGGACCAATGCTGTTAGGATCTAGAGTCTAGACTCCTAAATATTTCTTCTTCTCTTACAGGTAAGGGTAACTACAACAATGGTGCCACGTGACATAGAAATTTAATTATAATAAATGCTTCATTTAACTATTAATGTAATCAATTATGTACATAGTAGGAATCTTGACAAACAAAGAACACTACATGGCAACCATCACAAGCTAATAAAGTTAAAATTTCCTATAAAAAATGCCACTGGGGCATACAACATTAAAGTTATTGACCCTAAAAGCAGCTTGGCATAAAAGCCTAACAAATGCGATCACAAAAAGTCGTGAGATCAATTAAGCTTCCATTTGGATTAAGAATTAGATAAGACAAACCAGTCTCGTATTAACAATACATAATCCAATAAGAAGGATGTCGATATAAGTTTCCTTCCACTTTTTCGTTGGACGGACCTGAACTTTTCACTTCTTGGACGGAGAGGCCCATCCCATAATGTAATGCAATCGATTGAGTATCTCGTATAATTTAATGAAGGGGAAGGGTTAAATTATAATGCCATGATTATTAAATCCGCTCCATACCAGGTTAAAGTCACTACAGGCCATGTAGGCCATGTATGGCTTGGGGCTTCGCTCGACCCTTGAAACCTCTGACATCATCTAAAAGCGCAAGCAAATTTCTGCAACTCTTTTCAGAATAAAGCTAGGATATCGATGTTTATCAATATAACAAAGAAGTGCAACATACATTACAAAAATGGAAACTTCAGACTATGTTTTCATTCTTGGGGGCAAATGAAACAAGAAACCTATAGTCCGTCTCAAAACAAGGAACAAATTAAGAATTTCAAAGGAGATACTTTCATCAGTATGTCACATAAGACTTGAGTTTGAGTGTGCGTGACAATTGAAATGAATCCCAAGATATGTTCTAATTTATTACTGTTTCATTTTTTTAAATTTCTTAATTGCATTTCCAACTACATGGGCATGGTTGAACTTCATAGGAGTGCACATAAAAAGGTATAGCAAACTTCTGCAACTCTTTTCAGAATAAATTGGGGAATTCTATGTGTATCAATCTAATAAAGAAGTACACCAGAAATTACAAAAAATCTAAGTTAACAGGACACGGATACGGATTTAGATCCAGATCCGGATCTGGATACATATTCACTAGATTTTTTAAAACCCAGGATCTGGATACGGCGAAGAAACGACAAGTAACAAACAAATATAAAAATATCTTTATAATAAATAGAAAATAGAATGAAGAAACAAAACTATTTAGGAAACACAAGAGTAGAACTATAAGTTATTGTCGAAAAAGAAAGTTCATGTACCATAATTGATAATTTTATAAGTTGTGATATTGATAATTTTGAAAACCATTTCAGCATGAACTTGAAGTAGGTCATAATAATGTTTTTGTGAGCCACATCCACATGTCCCTATCAGCAGGGAATAAAGTGATTTTCTTGAACACTATGGAAAGACTACAGAACAATGTAGGTGAAGTGAGCAACAACAGTGTTGAAGTGCTTTGGGCGGTGATATGACTGGTATCTGGATTTTCAACCTTAGACTGTAACTTCATTTCCTCCAATTATTAACTGATAATTGTGAGGAATGTGTGACTTCAAATGAGATTCTTCACAAGGTGCTTACCAGTGATATCTAAATATGTATTTTACTTATCATACTGGCCTTGTGTTTAATGGTGTTTGTTTGTTTATAATGGATTGTAAATCCCCAAAGAATGCATTGAGGCACATATTTAACAGAAGGTGCTAGGATTTGTAAGAGTTGTCTGCATGATGCTATATTTTTCCCAAAGTAGGAACAACAATTCAAACTTCCAGATGCACTGCAAAAATTGCTCAAAGATCTTTCATGAATTCATCATCTTGAATTTTATGATATTTGCAAGTCATTTTTGGTATTTTTTTGTGAGGCTTTTTGAACTCTACATTTGCAATTGTGCATGCTTCTTACAGATTCCTAACTCATTATTGTAATCTCTACTTTTCTTAAATTTAGCTTTAGTTGTTGTTTTACAACTTAAATGCAAAATAGAGCAATGCAAGAAAATTTGTTGTCCTAAATTACTGTAATCCCCAACAGAAGATTTTGGAATTCAATCGGTAATTTTACATGTTCTTAAAGATACAAACACATGTTGAATTATAAGATGACATCCATTATTGTACCGAGACACTAGGTGCTTTGACAACCTCATTTGATGTGTAACATGTGCCCATCAATTGAAGCAACACGTTTTAAAAGAATGGAAGACGAGTGATAGCATGGAGGAGCAGTTCCTATTGCGATCGACGGTGAGGATTTGCAAAAGAATCTCTCCCTCAAGGATGCCTTCATCTCGTAGAGGAATTAATGGAGATGCATTGTCTGGGGGGTATACCTCGTCTCCAAGACATAAAGCTCTTTTTTTCTTCTTAAAAGCATTGATTGGTAAGTTCATGGATTTGTGGCTGAGCCATAAGGCTATAGATTCTTATTGGAAGAGAACTAGTACCTATTGATGAAGGGATCACTCAATTTCTTCCACTGTTGTTGTATCCTTGATTGGTAAGTTCATGGATTAGTGGCCAAGCTATAAGGCTAAATAGTCTTGTTGGAAGAGCACTAGTACCTATGGATGAAATTTGAGTAATTAATTTGCACACTGAACAGTAAATGCAATAGATATTTCTTTGCATAAATAACAAGGAAAATAAACCCAAAATATCATATTCATATAACGTTGAGCTTACAGTGACTGTAACAACATTTCTAAGGTAGACAAGAAAATTTGAAATTACTTTAACTCTAACATGTAGCTTCCTGGGTGTGCACAATCATTTATGGAAGTGAGTTGCCCTTCTTTGGTGTCTCGATTTCTCTTAGAAAATGTATAGAAAACTCCTCAAAACTATGTTGTGTGTTCAACAAAACAACCCAAATCGTCTTCTTCTCAACACTGTGAGTGACAAATAATTTTGTAGGCTCCCTTATTATGTTGCAGCACACCCTCCTTCACTATCCAGAAACGTTATGCATAGTCGTAAGAAGAAGGAAGACTACAATGAGAGTACCCAACAATGCTGTAGTAGATTCCTGTAGGTGTCAATATGGATTGATGTCATGTCCCCATCCCTCTACTCAACGGAGAGGACACGACTAACATAACTGCTAGCTATTTCGGGCATTTTATCCCCATGAACATAAGATAAAATGCAATGAAATAAAAGCATGCACAGATGCATAATTGATTATCAAACAGTGGAAGAAAATTCATTCATTCACAGCATTTAACATGTTCATATTGATTTATAAAACAAACACAGTTGCAAGGATTTAAACAAAAGAATACTTATCTTAGAAGAAGCTTGTCCCGCAACTAGCTACGTTGCTGCAACCTTCCACCCAAGCATAGGCCACTGTGCTCATCAATCTCTCAGCAACACTGCCACCCCCAAGCTGGGAATGATTCCCACAAGGAATAAGGGAACACTAGCAGGCTCACAAGTAGCCAAGGATACACAGAACTCAGCCAAGCCAACACAGTTGGGTTTATCAGGCTATACAGGAGCTGGAGAGGCCGACTGCTAAGCTAGTGAGCTCAACCCAAGAGCTATGGACACTTGCACCAGATCTAGCCTAACTTCTGAAACATCTACACACCCAACACAAGGAAGCATCCCATTCTCTGCTACACAGTCCCTTAGGCTATGCATTCCCTTCCAGTGCTATTCAGGGTGTGCAAAGAAGAAAGCCAGCCCTCTAGCTCTGTCTGTGAGGTTCCTTCTTCCATTAGGTTTATCAAGCTTGCTCAGACCCCATTTCCACTCCAAAACCGGTCCAGAGACCAAACACTGATGTACACAACAATATTAGTTCTAGGATTAAAGGAAATGTCACAGATGCCAAAATCGGGAATGGAAATTGGGTAGAACAGCTCAGCCTGTACAATTCGATTTTTAGTGTCGTTTATGGCCCTAACGTGGCCAAAACGACTCAACAACACCCCAAACTCATGGATCTATCCTCCACTGGCTGTGCAACCCTAAGAACAAGAAAATCCCAACCATGGAGATGTGGAAACCACACAAAAACGTCCAGGAGTGATCCCAACCACTGAAACTTAACAAAAACACTTCCTAGGCATGGGAAAAATGAAGGACATTGCAAAAACGTCCATGCAAAATACACAATAGCTCCCAAAAACGTGGGGAAGGAATAATTGATTTCCTAGCCTAAGTAAACAAAGGAAAACAACCCCCCCAATGTGAAGAAAACCACACACACAGACCAAATCGTGAAAGGAAAACAGAACGCGAATGCCACCGAAAAACTTGTTGCTTGCGTGAGTGTAGAGTGCATTTTTTCCCACGCAAGGGAACTGAATGCGATCCCCTACCCTCTTTGGGCATGCATGTGGTTAAGGACTGACAGCCCTGCCAGAACTGACGGATTCCCATGCATATGTTCCCCAAGGAAATATCTACCCAACTAACTCATGGGAATTAAATTGGTTGGTAAATAAGACAAGGAAAGGTGGTTGGTAGTTGATGGGTTCTCCTCTTGACACTTGGCTTCTCCCCAATGGCTCAGAGCTTAAATATCCCCCCCCCTATCCTTAGGAATCATGCCCCGATCTCATTATTGTTGCATTGACATAGTTGGTTGTGGGTTTTTAATTAATTGCATATTTACATGATGATTTTAAAATCATAACATGCTTGGCTAGCACAAAATACCATCGACGTTGATTTAATTGCTGAAACATAAAACAATAATCCATGGTGGGCCTTTTTCCTTTAGCTCTACACCACGATTAATTACAATATATACATCATATACATTTAATGCAAATGGGGTCAAAACCGAGGTGTTACAATTGCAACTCCCTTTTTGGCTGTAACAACCCTTGATATTGTCTCAGATGAAGTGTGGGGATCATTGTAGATGTGGAACTGTAAGCATATGCGCCCAACAGAAAGAAAACACCCCCAATCTCCATAAGTCATCCTCGCAAACAGGACGGTGTCCTCTCCAGACGATGTCACGACCCATGCAGTCCAAACTCATCCAACAAATTAAGAATACGGCCTCCACAAGATGAAATCGACCCCACAACAACCCTAATTTTTTAGGATGTCTACCTCCAATCAAACAGTAAATAAACGAGGTCACAAAATTGAGGATTGAGTGAAAGAAAAAAACACATGAAATCACATCTCTGAAAACAACAATAACTGAACTACTAAAAAGAGCAGAATATATGGACAGAGAACATGTGGTCAACAATGAAAGTGTTAGTGTCCAATTCTTTACTCTTGTCTCAATATACATATTTTCACACTAATGATCTGAACTATAATATCTGATTGCTCATATAAACATTGTCCTCTTGTGCAAAATGCTCATGCTGAAATCACGCCTGTGGTGGAGGTTAGTTGTTTAATTATTATTTTAAATAATATTTTATTTTCATCTTTATATATATATATATATATATATATATATATANTACAGGGGATAGAACAACCCCTATGAACGAACTAATATGAAAGAAATTAACTTCAATGCAAACTCCATCATCCCTAGTATGTATTGAAAAATTTCGTAATTTAGTTCAATTTTATTTTATTATATCAATATATTAGAAATAATTGTCTATTGGGTGCAGAGTCGTGCATCAAAATATGATCAAGATTTGGTACAGAAAACACCAACGGTTCCATTGAAACTGCAAATTGACAAAATGAAAACACCAATTTAAGTAAGATTGTAATTATTTAATCTAGGATCATCAATGTTTAACTTCTTATTTCCGTGCATCTTACTTTGTTTCATTTATTTGCAGGGTCAAGATAATGCTAATGAGTTGACACCAACTTCCCAATTGGGGTTGGAAGGAAAGAAATGATTTCTCATTGCATTAAACTCAAGGGTTAAAGTTGCAAGGGCGACAATACATAAGACTGACCCAAATGCAATGGTACACTGTGTCCCTATTGGAAAAGGCTATTATATTGTGAATCCGACAGAAATTTTAGATCCTCTATTTGGAAATATATCTATACCACGTCCTAGTAGCACATTATGTAATCTGGAAGATGCTTTGTGGAGCTTCATTCCTTGGCATAAGGATGACATTGAACTATGTAACTAATGGTTATACTGTGTGACTAGTGATTTCAATGATGTTGTATCAACTGAGAATAGTTGATTTATTGAATATTTATACTTAGATCAGTACATAATTTATAATTTTTTTGTAGTTCGGGATTAATGTTTACATTTACTTAAAATTTTGGGCACAAGTTGCCATTATATGCCATGGGCACAATTTCTGATTTTGTAATACATCAATATTATATAATCTTCGTTGCATGTGAAATGAGATGTTGTGTTGTGAATACGTGGAATGAGCAGTCTGTCTATCATATTTTCATTAATTTCAAAACCTTGGCTGAGTTTAGAGGTCTAAAGATTTTGGGCATGCTCGGTATTTTTTATTTTGTGCATTTGGCGTCTACTTAGCATTAAAATTAGACCGGTGTTTTGGGAACTCGAAATTATATCTCTAATGTCTAATCTAATATATACATGGTACTTCCCATAGACATGGATAATGACTGAGAGTTACTATATAACTCATTTTGCATACATATGTATATACTTATTTAGGACACACATGCACATGAAAAAGATAGAGTGAGTACTTGATGTTGTTTACTTCTGCAATTCCTTGGAGTTATATTCATATATTTCTTAGGAGTTGTGACACAATTCAATTATATTTATACTTTGGAGCTCGGGTCCTCATCCTATATGTGGTGAATTCGGTTTTTCTATGGGTTATCTGGGGTAAGTTAGTTCCTTCCATTCACCCTTGTTAGAATGGCCTATACGAAGTTGCTTGTGAAAGAAGTGGCCTATACCGTGGACCAAACTAGTGATTTGTAAATTTGCTAAAGATGACAATTTTTCCTGAAATAGTTAACCCCTACGTTTGTCTTTTTTCCCTTGGAAAAAGACAGCTTTGTAGCACATGATAAACTTTAGCACAAACCAAGGAAACCTGAATGCATAAAAAACAAATTTACAAATCAATCCCTAACCAACCCCACAATAACAATGTTGAATCAAGAGATGAATAATAAGAATGCAATGATTTTGATTAGTACAAAACATAAAACCTCAGAGTATACTCACTAACAATCTATCAGTAACAAAGTCAATGTACTGCATCATAAGCTTGGAATTCATCCCCACAAGATCACATGGGAGAGAATCACATACAAATTCTCTTTCAATCTCTACAGCATCAAAAACTATCCTCCTTACTATGTCTTCATTCAGTTTGTTGTTTAGCAGGCTACAAACCCATCTTAGTGTTCATATTTTGGCTGCCATTTAAATCCATGCCATATTGACAACATGAAAATAGCATCCATTGATATCATACATGTAGAGAAATCATGCAAAGTCACAGTGAAGACCTCCATCTCGTGAAGTGAGCTCATTAGAGAACGTTAGACCATGCATCAATCCCCTTTTCTTCAACCAAAAGATTGCACAAAAACTACAGAAGACCAGCACAAAATGAGCAAAATACAAAATAAAACAACACTACTCAACATTCATCATTACTCAACATTAATGTACCCTATCACCAAACAACTAAAATAACATTTGTTAGAGGCTAGAATAAATAATAATAATAATAATAATAATAATAATACCTTAGTAAAAGGATCTAGATTTAAAATCAAAACACATTTCAACATTGTAGTAATTAACTAAAATAAATAAAAAGCCGACTTAAACCCTGGCTGCATAAGAACCTTACTTCTATGTGCAACTAGCAACCCAATATGATCCATGTAGGAAAGAAAAAATAAAATATTAGAATAATGACCAAAGAAAAAAATAGTAGATTACATGCCAAAGAAGAAAATGCCCTCAAGACAAGCAAATCCAATGATCCTTTCTGCAAAGCTTTCAGCGCTGCACAAAGCATGGAGAAATTATTGTTAATACAATAATGGGAAAACATTACAATCTCTTCAATGTTGCGTAGTAGAATGCACCTAGCTTCTCTCAATAAAAAAAAATTAGGGCAAACTCAGGATGGGACTGAGTTTCCCGCATTCCTAAAATTCCAGAGATTTGGAAATGCGAGGGTATCTCTCCAAATTATATCAGCGACACCAATATACAGAGGACGGATGAACATATCCACTGCCATCTTCATTATTACCTAGATAAAAACAGACCCTTAGCAAGCTACTAGACCCAATTTAACCAAACCATCCCAATAATCAAGCTAAAAACCTAATCTAACTCAAGACTCTAACCCAACCAATTAACAAGATCAAAACAAAAAGTCCTCACACATAAACAATCAAAAATAACAGAAGCTTGAAAAATTATTTCAACAAAAAAGGACAGAATTTGAGCAAGAGGAAAATGAGATCTATCATCCAGAGGGATCCTGTTTTGGCCTCTAAATCAATGCAAGCCATCATGCAGAATAGGCGACATAGTTTCAACTAGATCCTAATATTGTAGAGTGGTTCAGAAAAAACACATTATAGATATTAGAATGTGAGTGTAATCATGTAGCCTTTCTATATTTTGTTGTGCTCAATCAATCCAAGACAATCAATTCTAGGGAGGATAGATAAATCCCATGACCAACAAGATGCCATTGGGTAGTAGAGAATGGAAGGGGGTAATGTGCATCTTGCCGAAGACACCAATTTGGTCTTTTGATATAGTATCCACATCCATATGTAAGAGCTTTCAAGTTCTAACTAAAAAGACATTGACAAATAAGTTAATGCAAGGAAAAATGCCCAATGTATAGGATTCTCATAAGTCACTATGAATGCAGAAATGATCCACATGCAAGATATTCATTCTTCACTCTAATCCTTGAAAATTTTCATAATTAATTTTCTAAAAGTAAAAATACCACAGTAAGCAAAAATAAAATGGGATGTTTGTTTACCATACTGGAAAATAATAGATATCAATCCTACCTCACCAGCACGGCTATATTTTGCACAGTCAATAGCATGGTGCGATGCTCTGCCAGTACTTTCCTTCATCCAAAATATATTAGAAAGATAAGTACAACCAATATGCTTGGTTGCACTAAACAATTTCAAAAAGTTTCTTGTAAAATTGTTGGCTAGAACTAAGAAGATGGGATGATGTTATATTTTAGAAGCAACAAATGTTCTTAAGCTTGGAAAAGAAGGGATGGAATACATAATTAAGGATACCAAAATCCTTCCTGGAAAAACTGAGTTAGCTTCAATTTTAAAACATATCCACTTTAGTTATTCAGAGGGAGAGATTACTTTAGATCTCTCATGGAACTTCATTAAGAACAAGGTAGAATATGCTTCTTATTGGTTAATTAGGATTATTGGAAATCTAGGCATCGTTTTCAATGATATCTTGAAGGAGAAAGGACGCAAGGTCATTTAGAAGCAAGAAAAAAGTATAGGGTTGATTTCTCTTCCTTGTGTGGTTGAGAACACTTGCAAAGGTAAAGCTAATTTCCAGAGAGCAACACCATAGTTTTAGGGGTGAACCATCACCTTGAAGAACTCAAACTTCAGTTTATGGCTGTGAAATCAATGTATTGTGACCAAGGAAGGTCATAATCTCACTACTACTTAGTATTGTTTCTTATGTTGGATCGTACTTCCTTTGTTGGATTAGTCCCAATCACACAGTTAGTTGTTGGACATGTAATCATGTTGGCCATATTGCTCCAAATTGCCACACAATGAGATGTTACAATTGCTATATCTTTGGTCACAAAGCCCAAAAATGTGAAAGTCCAAGAAGCCAACTTATGAAGAGTCCCTCATATACATCAACAAGGAGAACCAATGAATCTTGGAAGAAAAATTACACAGAAATATTTGAAGACCAAAGAACATATACTCAAAGTGAAGGACATTCTCAGGTATGGATGAAAAATGATATATTGTTAGATGTCAATGAAGTTGATTACTGTATAGAAGATGGGTTCCTTAAGGAAATCCAAGATGAAGGAATTTTAAAGACCTTAGCACACCTTGATTCCTTGATATTCAAAGGATGGACTCAAGAGTAACATATGATTACTCCAAGCAAAGAAACAGGTCCTAGGATCGTGATTTCAAACATTAACAGAAGGAAAGTAAATGTAAGGCAAAGATGAAGTCTAATAAGTGATACAATTGACATATTGATAGGGGGAGCATTATGAAAACTACAACATCCATAAAGTGCACAAATGACTCCTTCTAGCTTTGGATAAGATTGGCAAAAATGACTTCAAGAAACACTTGTTGTTGATATCTGATTGTCTAAGTTAAGTTGGTATTTTAGTTGGTTATAATCCAACTAGTTGTCGAGATTTTTATCAATGTATGATGGGAAACACATAAAGCAAACATAAAACAGACTTTTGATGGTATCATTGGTAGGGGGAGCATCCGATGAACTACAAGAGTTTTATGAATTAAGCTAACCTCATATCCGAGCAGTATGATGACTGAAGGAACTAGAAAATGTGCTTAAAATGCATGCAGGGTACCCAATATGCCAGCAAGTGGAGGAGACAAATGCCAGCTAGGCCTCAAAATTTTCCTCATGAATCAAATATGCCCTCAGATTGTTCACACAAGTATGCCCGCACTGTTAAAAATTATGCCAACAAAATGAACGCAACAATAAGAAATGTCGGGAGGACTTAAGAAGAACGCCCTGGGCTGAGGATGCTCGTACAGTCATAAAAAATATCTGCAACACATAAAAATTGTCTGTAGCAGAGGAAATATGCCTGTGAATGGAGAAATAAAATGCCAGCAACATAATGTAAAAAGCTCGCAACATGAAGAAGATGACAATAGTCAATACATGAAGAAGTTGCCCCCTTCTGTGAAGAAAATGCACGCAGAGGTTGTAAAATATGCACGTAGAGTTTGTAATTTTGAAATCCCGCAACCTCTGTAAAGATGCCCACATGCAGAAGAAAAATGCCATGCTGTGAAGTGTAAAAATGGCCGCAGCATAGTGAATATGCTCGCAAGCCAATGAAAACATGCCTGCAAGCAATGTTTCCCATTGCACATGAAGGACTATATGACTGTTTTTGATGTCCAAAAACAGATGAAACCGACTGTGGATAATTGAAGTTGAAGCAACCCAGGCAGCTGCGTTTTGATAACACTTGTTCCACTTGATAACTTTGGAAGAGGAACTCATGATGGACACAGACTAAAGGATTTAGACATATGTTCATATCCTTGTGTCAACGAGAAGCATTGATGATAAGGACAACTTGGAAATATGCCCGCCAGGCAAAAGAAAAATGACTGCAAGCTACTGAATTATGCACGCAAATAGGATAAAATGCCTGCAAGTTTTGAAGAAATGCATGCATTGTTGAAAAACAATGCTCGCAGATGAACTTAAAATGTCTGCCATGCATAAGAGAATTCCCACAGCAGTGAAAGAAATGTTCCCACAGCATGAGTAAATGCCCGAATATGAAGTAAAAATGTCTGCAAAGGTGAAAATGTTAGCAACATTGGAACAATTGAAGAAAAGTGACTTCACAACTTAAAAATTGATGGCATGCTCAAGGAATGACTGCAAGCAAATGAAAATATGCCCGACTGACAAGTTTGATGCTGAATAAAATTCTGGTCAGGCATAATAACTTTCCCATCACATGAAGGACAGAATGCTCACAATGGATGAATATGCCTATAACCATGTATGAAGTAAAGTAATGCCCGCACACATGAAAAAGTGCCTGCATCATAGAAAAAAAATGCCCGCACACATGAAAAAGTGCCCGCATCATAGAAAAAATGCCTGTACAGTCACTAAAAATACATGCAATGCCCTCACTAAGTGAAAGAAATGTCCGCACATAATTAAAAAATGCACACAGCAGGGCAGTGGAGAAATGTCTGCATACGCTAAGAAAGGATGTCTGTGGGCCTTAAAATGCCCGCTAATCATGGAACAAATGCCCGTAGACAATGATTGAGCGAAAGAATTTTTGTATATCAAATGCTCAAACGTAGGGGGAGTAAATTACTCATCAAGAAAGTATTTATGTGACACTAAGAAACAAGTTCTCTGGGGATCTAAGAAGCAAGGAGAAGTCGATCTCAGTACAAGCATAGTAGCAGAAGATCAAGCACTACCTCATGTAAGCATGCCATGATTCTTCATTCCAAATAGAGAAAACACTTCATCATGATCTCAAGCAATATCCAAGAATACAACTTTTTGGCATTATGAATCCTTTAATGGACAAGTATTTGACCTTTTGTCATTAATGTCAAAGAGGGAGAGTAATTGAAGTGGAAGAGAGTTGCCATCAATGGCAAAGGGGGAGTTTGGGGGAGTTTGATGAGCAAGGTTTCCATTGATGACAAACCATTAATGACAAAGGTATGATAAAGGTTGATGACTTGGCAATAAGGTCATGGCATCTTGAGCATTGGATCCATGATATGGGCATTGGAACACTAGGTGGACCAAATGACCCATCCTCTGGTCATTTATGGATAGAATGGTTATTTGTGGCTTGATAAGGTCATGAATCCCACAAGGTTCACTGGATGGTACCATCTCTTGGTAACTTGGACCATGCGGGCTTAATGATTACTATTGCAAAATGATGGAGTTATTGTTGAAGCCCTTGATGTAGTGCCACTATGATGATGATAACCTCACACTTTTCATATGTGGATGAGATTGTGATGACTTGTTTAGGAAGCATTCTTGCTATGGTGAGGATGTCCTTGAAGACTTTGGAACCAATGCTCATTTATGATATGACATGGTTCTTTCTCTTATGACAGCCCTGCTCAAATATCCAATAATGCATTATGTGCTTGAAAGTCACACTAAAGAGGGGTAAACAACTCTCTTAGACGATGGTGTGGTGAAGTCATAAGGAGTTGAGTAATATAACCTACAAGTTGTCCTACTAAGAAGTTATTTTTTTTATACTACAAGCCGGATTCAAATTAAAATGTGAAATAAAATATAAATCTAGCAGGTTGGCCTAAATTAATTCCTTTCGTTGAAACAAGTATAAATAGAAGTGAAAATCCATTCAAAAGGTGGGTGTAATGTGATGTGACATAGTATTAGAATTTGAATGCCATTTAGATCTTCAAGCAGATAGTTCTAATAATGTTTGCAACAAATAGATGGAGAATGAAGATACAAACTGAACAAAACAAGCCACACAGGAATCAGACAAGTATTGCTCAAGAATTTATAGTATCATTCACACTAATAAATCTGGTGTTACAATAGGTTACAAATAGGAAGAATTCAAATGCATTAGGGAGCAATTCGAATCTACCAAGTGGATTTGACTATAGCTAACTGAATCTCTAACTCATGGTCTCTCAATCAATATTGGAGTCCAACAAATCAACTCCTAGATGTCCAACAACTCAAACAATCAGTGATAGCTAGTTAACTGAGTGTGACCGAGTGTGGTAGGTGGGCAAAGGCGCCTACTCCACATGCAGCCATGCATTATCCATGCAAGGCATGTGCTAGCTAATTGATTGTGAACTAACTGAAAGTAACTGGGGGCTAAATAAGGCTAACTAGTACTAACTCCAACTAACTGAAGTAGGTTGGTTCTGGGACTCCCAGTGGCTCCTAAAATGTAGGAATTGGTCTAGGAGGCGCCCAAATTGATGCATGCATATGTAGTAAGTGGTAGTTAACCTCTAGCAGTGTTTCCCACACTCCAATGACTGGTACATGTGGCACCATTACGTCAAGTGGACCCAATTGTACTAGTGAAACCAATTAATTAATTAAGGTTCCTACGTTAGGAGAAATAATCTAATAGATAGTATGGTCAAGGGAGGATTAATAATCCTAACACATAGCTTTGAAATTTCGGTGGTCAAGATAGCTCTGATTTTTTGGTTATTCTTTTTCCAAGGAAATTCGGTGGAGGTGAAACTTTTTTGGTGTATATCTTTTGAATTTGGAGGATGGTTATACAAGTCAAGCAGCTGTGTTAAGATCAATCTTGGGTTAGTGAATGAAGGACTAATGTAACCAAAGAAGCAAATATTTTCTCTTCTTTTTAGGTCTGAGGAATAAAGAAATTTGGGTGTCAAAGAAATATATAGCCACAAAATTTATGAAGATTGGTTTTCTCTTTGATTTCGGGTGTGTACTGAAGTCTCAAACAACAATAAGATGAATTGATTCTTTAAGGACTCATACAGTAGAAGAAGACTATTCTCTCGGACTGAACTTTGGTATTACAATCTATACATAGAAAGTTTTGCAACACAGTAAAGCTCAATTGCATGGTCAATATAAAGGCATGGTGTATGTGGAGTAGATGTATATGAGTAGGATTATAGAGAAGCAGACCTTTGGCATGACAACAAATCACACATAACATGAACAACAAACCCTAGATGGGTGACAGACAGTGACTAGTTATTGAAAAAGTGGCATGGCAGAGTTGATCAAATTGACATGAATGAAATGTGACTTGATAGTGGACAGGTTGATGGAATGATAGTGACATACTGAAGTGAATGATGTGTTATGACAAAGATAGTTGACAGATTTGTATGATAAGATTGTTACTTGTTGCTAGTTGGGTCTTGCACACCCTTTCTTAGTTGGACCCAAGAAAAACCAAGATGGGTCTTGAAATAGAAGTTGGTGCTTCTCAATAGTTGAAGTTGATGCAATCACGAAGATTTTGGTCTTCATTGTAATTCATATCAATTTAGATATAATAAAGTTTACAATACGTGTCTTCTGATATGTCTCCTATGTTATGTGTTGATGATATGATTAATGTTGATGCAATTAGTAAAATGCAATTGATTATATTTGTTTGAGTTTTGAGAAGTGAAAATTGTTAAAAGTGATAACACATTGATTCACCCCCCCTCTCAGTGTGTCATTGTTTCCAATTGGTGCTACTAAGGACATGCCTAGCCGGTAATGAAGAGAAGAGCAGGACATGGGTAGATGGTGATGAAGAGAAGACGATGCGTGTTACCAGGTATGACTAGACTTACATACCTGTCTTATTTATTTTTTCTTTTTGATAAATTCCTCATGGTGGTCGTGGTCTCTACAGTTTCCTATGCAACATATTGTTAAAGTGGCCGTCCATCACATGCTGCTTGAACATTGTGAAATGAGTATATATAAGGTTGCATGTTTGTCCAAATGCAGAACTAACTGAGAGTGCATATGTCTCACCTACTCAGGCAAGAATGGAGGTGTTTCTCAGTCAGGATATGAAGAATAGTTAGTTGGTGGTGTTGGCTGCAGGACATAAATAGTTGGTTCTATAGATGGTTGGCTACAACCGCTGCAGATTACGTTGTGGGTGTGGTGTTGCAACATGGAAAACATACATGAGTCCACTGGAATACACATTCATTGAGCTACAATGAAGCCAGATTGAGACTAGCATAAATGTTGATGTCGCTAACACTTTATGTTTGCAAACTAATGCTATATTGGATATAGCATTAGTGTAAAGAAAGTGTTGTTACCATATCTCAATGCCTTTGATATCGCAATGTTGTTGTAATTTGTTGATGTATTTGTAACTTCAGAATGTATTCACTTGTATATCTTATGTATTGTACCCCGATGTTTATTCCGGGAAGTATCTATAATGTAATTGAGTCATGTCATGTCCCGATGTTCCGATCGGGAGATTCAATAATGTAAACAAGTCATGTAAAGTCATTGAGGTTAACCCTCCATTGTAAGTCGGGGCAATAGTCCCCACAATTGTGTCAAGGTTAACCCTCCTTGTTGATCGGAGGGAAAATTCCCCACAGTTGTGGGGCATTAGGGTTATTAGACTCTCCTAGAGATGTCGGCCCTAGTAAGTAATTTTTAAGTGGGGCCGACATGTTGAAGTGGACATTAAGTGAATGAAACAATATAAATAGAGAGTGAACCTCTCTATTTATCACACACACACTCACTCATTGGGGCGCATGAGTGAGAGAAGAGAAGCTCTCTCAAGTGAGAGAGAGAGAACAAGTTGTTGGAGATCATCTTTATGTTTTCGGGTTTTACTACTGCCATTGGTGGTCATTCTATCTCTGAGTAAGTTGCGGGGTTTTATCCTTTATGGTTTCCCCAAGGAAAATTCTTTGTGTCTCTTGTCTCTTGTGTTTATTGCTGTGCATGTTATTCTCTCAGATAAGATCCTAAGATCATATTGATTAAATGATAAAAATATAACATGGTATCAGATCTAACCTAAGAAGAAGACACTGTGCAGTTGTAGAAGCTAGGCTAACTCTCCATTGAAGGGAGCATCTTTTTATCGAAGCAGAATTTGATTCCAGGCATTTTCAGTTTTTGGTGCAGGAAATTAGGGCTTTTTATAGAAGAGGAATTTTTGAGTGAGCCCAGCATAGGATTGATCTCCTCATAAAAATATAATTTTAGAGACTTGGGTTGAGATTTTTTGTTGGGTGAAACTCTGGGAAAGTCAAACCCTAGTTTGACCCCAAGCTTGAAAAACCGTAAAATACTAAAATTGATAGTTTTGGTAGATTCGTTATATTCCGAGATTGGAGAAGGATCAGGTGCCTAAGCTTTCACAGGTCGAATATAAATTCCTAATGTACACTATGTCCAAGTTTTAGCCTCATATTCGCTACATTCTAGGAGATATGACTCCTCCAAGTCAGGGTTCCAGCCTCTCCCAGGAGACCTTCTCAAACAAGACACCTGGGGAGAATTGCTATATCTCAGGATACGAAGGTCCAAATGAAATTTATCAAGATGTTATAGAAAGGGAATGGACTGTACTTTCTTTGGTTAAAGTTTCAAACCCCGAAGATGAAACAGTGACATGTGGCAGTCCATACAACTTCGCTATGCTGAATAGTCCCGAAACAGGTCACCTTGAGAAAAATCCCATAAGTCCCAATGGGTGAAACCAATTCTGATGAAAACTATGGTGTTGGAACAAGAACAGACGAGGATACCTCAGTACGAAATTTTAGACACATAGGAGCAATACTTTAGGAGATATCGGAGAAACAATATCAGGCATTTCTGTAGAAGAAATTGGTAAACTAAGGCTTCCTGTTCTGGGAGCTTTCCTCCACCGTTTTTAGAAAAGGAGTACATTTGACAACTTGATTTGAAGAGGTCTATCTTTATATCCAATAAGATTTGAAAGATTCCAAGTTTTGAAAATTAGGGTTTCTCTGACAAACCCTAGATCATCCAGCTCCGGAACCAGGACGGACACCTCAAATCGGTAAGATCTAATCTTTTGCTATTTACAGTTGAGGTTCTCATTTCAAGTTGACTAATCACACCAACTTAATGACAAGCTTGGTGAGGTTGACACTTTCCAAGCATGGAAGTATAGGATCTCACTAGTTCTTGAAGGAAATGAATTGGACACCTACGTAAGTAGAGAGGTTCCAGTTCTGGAGGGAGATGAGGCTAAAAGCCTTACACAAGAAGATCATTGCTGAATAAATCACGGATCACCTTATACCACAAGTGTATTCCCTAAAGACACCAAAAGAGATGTTTAATTCCTTGACCAAGCTATTTGAAGGGAAAAACATAAATCAGAAGATGACTTTAAGAAAACAGTTGAAGAATGTGAAGATCCAGAATGCAGAGACTATACAATCATACTTTACAAGGGTCTCTCAAATCAAAGAATAACTTGAAGCAGTAGAAGAAGAAGTGGAGGATACAGAAGTTGTGATAACCACCTTGAATGGCCTCCCAGGATCATGGGATTCATTCATTCAAGGAATGTGTGCCAGAAGGAAGTGATTACTTTTAGCAAGACTCTGGGAAGAACACACACAAGAAGAAGCTCGACTCATAATAAGAGAAAAGAAGATGAGAGCAACTGAATATCAAGATTTCAAAAGCAATGAGGAATATGAAGAACTCAATTCTTGAAGAACCTCTTATCCATTTTGAGCATTTGGATAAAAAATGATGCTATTATAAGAAGATGATGAAGCTGAAAGAAGGAGTCTACCCATGAAACAAATAAAGATAAGTATTCAATTGTCATTTCATGATATTGTTTTGTTATGCACTTGTTTATATTCAGATTGATGTGTTACACATGATAGAATGCTTGCATTAATGACAGTATACTACTAATATGTATGTGATGGGTAAGCAGCTCATGGTGCTATACAACTCTCCATTTCTACTTATCTAGAATGAAACCTCTTTGCTGACATATTGGATTAGTGCACAATCTCAATGTTGTCCTGGTAGAGATGGAAGGCATCTAGAAAGTTTCCGTGAGATATGGATGAATGTTGTATTGGCTAAAATAGTTGCATGGTCATATATCTTGATGCAAAATAATTTTTCATTATGAATATACCTTATGAAATGTTTCTAACCATACAACTAATGCATTTGACTTGTAGGAAAAATCGTGTACAATCACCTACAAGAAGGACGAGACTTGTTTCGAAGAACAAGTGATGACAGTTCGAGAAATAATCCAAGAATGAAGAATAATATGATTAATGCAGCGACATCATTGATGCAGAACCTTCTAGCTATGAAGAAGTAGCCAAGAAGAAAGGGAAGACCAGTTCAAGAAGAATGACGTCTAGGATGCAGTATCGAGACCTAAAGGGAAGTTCATAGTTCCATCATGCAGTAGATGGAAACATCGTGGGATACAAGGCAAGATTGTGGCACGAGGCATAGACCATGAAGGACTTGGATATGATGCACTACTTTCTAGGCATGGAGGTGTGGACAAAGGAAATATGCAGTAGAGATCTTGAAGAGGTTCAGGATGATGGACTACATGGCCATAACCACACCTATGGCATTGAACCTGAAGCTACTGAGTGTTGCTTCATCAGAGTCGGTTGATGTCACGATGTATCATCAAATGAATTGTTCCTTAATGTACCTGACGAATACAAGACCAAATATTTGCTTTGTTGTGAACACATTGACACATGTTCACTTGATGGTTGCAAAGCATGCAGTGAGGTACCTGAAGGGTATAGTTGAATATGAGCTCAAGTATGAGGCGAATCAGAACATTAACCTGGAGGGTTATGTGGATTCGGATTGGGCAGGTAGTGCCATTGATAGGAAGAGCACTTCTTGGTGTAGCAGGAAGCAGTCTTGCATGGAACTGAGTACAGCCGAGGAAAAAGATGTTGCCACTTGCTGTTTGGGAGGTAGTATGTTTCCTTTGAAAAATACTATTTGATTTGGTTGATCTGACTTGCATTTTTGTATGATGCAGAGAGGAGCAGTGATCCAGATCGAGATCTCTTGCAAGAGGGAGTTCTAGCATAGTCAGTGAGACAGGTTGTCTGAGCATAAATCCTGGTGAAGCTCGTAGGTTGCTCAGATGTAATCATTCTTGTAGGTTGTCCTCGGATGTAATAGGTCCTAGCATGGTTCATTCCATGGTCAGATGTAAGTGCTGGGTGGGCCTTTTTGACATGGTTCATTCCATGGTCAGATATAAGTGCTGAAGACATTGAAGACCTACATGGAGGCTAGGCCTACGACCAGTATGAAAAAGGGCTGGCTCTGTAGAACTTCCTGTGACGAGAAGAATGAAGAGATAGCACCATTTGATTGAGATAGCGGAAGCAGTGATGATGATGATGATCCAGTGACGATCCAGATCAAGTGATGATCCAGACTTGATGATGATCCAGTGATGCTCCAGATCAAGTAATGATACAGACTTGATGATGATCCAGTGATGCTCCATCTCAAGTGATGATCCAGACTCAATGATGATCCAGACTTGATGAAGATGAATTGACAATGAAGATGATTTGAAGATGAATATGAATTGAAGATGAAGATGACTTGATGATGATCCAGATGATACTGAGAAGAAGACTTGTGCTGATAAATTGTGTCGAGAGAATACCTTCCTAGTTAAGAGGGAGTGTTGATGTATTTGTAACATCAAAATGTATTCACTTGTATATCTTATGTATTGTACCCAGATGTTTATTCTGGGAAGTATGTATAATGTAATTGAGTCATGTCATGCCTCAATGTTCCGATCGGGAGATTCAATAATGTAAACAAGTCATTTAAAGTCATTGAGGTTAACCCTCCATTTTAAGTCGGGGCAATAGTCCCCACAATTGTGTCAAGGTTAACCCTCCTTGTTGATCGGAGGGAAAAGTCCCCACAGTTGTGGGGCACTAGGGTTATTAGACTCTCCTAGAGATGTCGGCCCTAGTAAGTAATTGTTAAGTAGGGCCGACATGAAGTGGACATTAAGTGAATGAAAGAATATAAATAGAGAGTGAGCCTCTCTATTTATCACACACACACTCACTCATTGGGGTGCATGAGTGAGAGAGGAGAAGCTCTCTCAAGTGAGAGAGAGAGAGAGAGAGAGAGAGAGAGAGAGAACAAGCTGTTGGAGATCATCTTTATGTTTTCGGGTTTTACTATTGCCATTGGTGCTCATTCTACCTCTGACGAAGTTACAGGGTTTTCTCCTTTATGGTTTCCCCGAGGAAAATTCTTTGTGTCTCTTGTCTCTTGTGTTTATTGCTATGCATGTTATTCTCTCAGATAAGATCCTAAGATCATATTGCTTAAATGATAAAAATATAACATAATCATAGTTTGAAACATACAAAAATGATAATGGCTTCGATATAAGTCCAAATAACGACTCAAAGTGTGTTCAAAAAACAAATTTCGAACATCTTACACAATAAACTTTACATAGCAAATTTAGGATAAAGGTTTCAAATTTGTTTTGTTTTTTGTGCATATTTAAAGAAATGGTGGCAAACCGATTGATTCAGAGTTCATGCTCAGATTCATAGAGTCCTTGCCCCATGAAGGCATGAACTAATAAGGCAATCATAAGGTAATCATAGCATTACCACTTTGCTCCAAAGAAATATATTAAAAAATCCTATATTGATTTATAATTTAACTAGTTTGTTCCACCTTTCTTTGTCGGCTATTTTATTTTTTGATATTGATATCACCATTTTTTCTAGTGGTTACATTTTGGAATTTTTATTTTCTTTTGAGGGATGAGAAATAACTAAATTTTTTTATTTTCTTAAATTATACAAAATGTAATTGAGCAATTTTACCTGAAATTTTATAGAATATAATAAGTTTGTTTTCTTAACTTATATAGAATTTTGAAAATTAAGAATATAATTATTTTTAATTTGATAAATTGTCAAATCTCACTAGCATGATTGGTTTCGATGAGCCTCATTCTTTATGACGTCATGAGTTTGAAGTCACAAGATAGCTAAGAGAAAACACCTAAAAAATTAGATATTGATGACTAAAACTCGATTAAGATTTATTAGACCACAAGCTAATCTTGCCAGTCATAAAAAAAATGGCAAACAAAATTACAAACTAAAAAGAAACAAAAATAAAAAATAAAAAATAAAAAGAAACCCCCCCTTACTTTTAAACGTGGAGGGAGTGGTTTCCTTATTTTATTTCATAAAATCTTAAAATCATGAATTTCAATATAAAATTTTGATAAATTATCCAAAGTTTTAGTATTTTATTTCATAAAATCTTAAAATCATGAATTTCAATATAAAATTTTGATAAATTGATCCAAAGTTTGTATGAATTAAAATGAATTTTTAACATATTTGTGACATTTTTTTGATAAATTGAAGGCATTTAGGGGTCAGCAATGCCCAACACCACCTTGTTGGAGGCGGGGATGGTGGTTGGTGTTCTTCCCTCCATGGCCAATTTTTATACTTTTAGATTTATTTATTTAGAGAATGGTGGGAGGGGGAAGATGGATAGAGATTCACAATTATTGCCATATAAATATTTAAAAGAAGCTTAAGTAAATTATTCATTTGATTTAAGTATTTATTATCATACTAATATAAATAAAATTCACTTTAACAAAATGTTTTAAAAATTCATTTTATATATTTTTATAATTTATTTCATTTTTTTTTTCTATTCTTTAAAAATAGAAACACAAGGAGATGTATAGTTCAATCCTTATCATTGATTTTTTATATCCATCCAAGGTTCTTCAAAAACCATGAGGAAGTCACAAAATGAAAATATATTATTTGAAGGAAGATTATAATATAACCATTGCCTTGGATGCTTCCTTATACAAAGAGTAAACATCTTCATAATTTCATCTTCATGAACCAAGTTATACTTTACATTAAAATTCATGAAACATGCAATAAAATGTAGAAGAGTCATTACCATGAATCTTGGAGCATCTTTTTTTCCATAAATCACACTTGCACTCATGTGGAAATCCTAGAATGTATGAGAAGTCTAAAGGGAAAAGAAATCCATCCCATTTTTGCAAGAAAGATCTATACTTCAAATATTCATACTTTTTATAAAATACCGTGTAGTGGAGTCACCAAGGAAAGCCTTCAAATGCCTTCAAACTTGTTGAGTGTGCTCACCTAAACACCCAACAATGCATTTCAAAATTTGCAAAGAACAAAGAATCAATTCCTTCATGGAGTCATTAGATGAAGTATCTAAGATGTGTAATTAATTTGATCTCATCAAGATGTTGAAGCATAGGATTTTTTTAGAAACATCGCTATCCTCGACAACATCAAAATGTCACCACACAAACTAGCACCCCTAAAGCGCAATATTTTCACTAGGGTTTATTGATGGCAACTCTAGAAGTGTTGACACTGTCACCTAACAATAGTTTCTCAAGTGCATTGATAAAAATCCAACACTAGTGTGGGTTCCCTAATATCAATTAAGTCTCAAAGGTATCCTAATTTTGGAAAATGGTTTTATATCTGTGATAAATAAGAATTAACACCCTTAGAAATACTTCAAACAAAGTTGGAAAGATTTAATACAACTTCAGATATGGACCATTATGATTGTATGGTTAATCTAGGGTTTTATGCAAATTTTAGTTTTCCCCCTTAATTTCCAAATTTGAAATGTGATTTACTTGTTGTTATAAAACTGAATATTTAGACCAACAATAGATGCACTGCGAAATTATAAAAAAAATGTAACCTTTAAAGTGAATGAATATGAGTGTAAATTAGGATAGAATAAAACACACAACTATGTTTTAAAGGTAACAATAAGGGGACACTTTAATTGCTTATATGCATGATCAAATGTATGTATTATGTGAGATTAATTCAATTGATATTAAGAACATATTACATATTTATTACAAAGGGAATGGAAAATTGATGTTTCTATGAATTTATAACTCTCCCAGAGAAATATCATATATGAAATCTACTTGGATCATTATTGTAATAATGTTTTTATAATGTAAATTAAACCAACAACCATTCTTAAACAGTTGATATTTAAACCCGACAAAGATATTTGAAATGGGTACAAATAAGGATAAATTCAAGAGCGAATCTAGGGTTAAATTCACCTTAATTTTTTGTTGCGCCGAGAGGCGCTCTACAGCCCAATATGAGAGAGATCTTGTAACGTTATGTAATGTTACGTAAAGTTATTTTTATTAATAACAAATAATTTTTTTAATTATAGGACAAAATAAATGTCGGCGAGAACAACCACCTAATATGGGAAAGATGTTGTAATATTCCTACCTAACAAAACAATAAAAAAGTAAAAATTTAATTATCCGTACAAAAAATCGAAGATGTTGTAATATTCCTACCTAACAAAACAATAAAAAAGTAAAAATTAAATTATCCATAAAAAAATGTGGATCAGGAAAAAAACACAATATGGGGGAGATGTTGTAATGTTCCTACCTAACAAAATAATAAAAAATAAAAAATTGAATTATCGGCGAAAAAATGTTGGCCTTGCACATGGTTTTAAAACCATGTGCAAGGCCTTTTAAACAACCCACAATTTTATTGTACATGGTTTAGGAGGGCCTTCCAGATGGTTTTAAAACCATGTGCAAGGCCTCCTAAACAACCCATGGTTTTATTGTACATGGTTTAGGAGGGCCTTGCAAATGGTTTTAAGACCATGTGCAAGGCCTTGCATATGGTTTTAAAACCATGTATGGAGAAATGTTGAAATGTTCGTTCCTAACAAAATAAAAAATAATAAAAAATACTATATGTCGGCCATAAACCTTAACTAAAAAAATGTGTCTTTTGGTTTGAATCAAATCAATGGATACCTAAGAAGAGATTTGATCCCTCTCGACGCTTGATAGAGCCTAGGATTTGGATCTACGCTGGTTAATAACCAACAAGCAAAACATAGCACAACATTTTTTAAAAATCAAATCTTAAGAAGCAGGGTACAGTCTTAAAGGTACATCCTAAATAGAAATAAAATGCATCCCTAAGAAAGGCTCCTAAATGATATATTTTTTAGGTTTTTGTGGAAATGATTTATGCCTAAGATGAATTCAAATTTTGGATTTCCAAACAAAACAAAAAAATGGGTTTAAATCAATTTTTAAGTAGCTAGAAATGTCTGAATAATGCCTAGGTTTGAAGTTGGAAAAATGCCCCCCCTTGGGTGTAGACCCATTGGAAAACACAAGTTGTAAGGAATACATAGGTCATGGGTTAAAAATCAACTTACCCATGGCCCATGGTTGTGGGATTTGTGGGTTCACCAGATGCAAACCTCTTATCAAGCACTGAGAGGGATCAAATCTCTCTAGATGCAAACCTCTTCTCAAGTATTGCACTCAATGAGATTTACACCTTGGGTGATTTGATCCCTCTGGACTCTTGATAGAGCCTAAGATTTGGATCTAGGCTGGTTACAATTCCCCATTCAAACTCCCCTTTACATATAAAATAAAGTAAATCTAAGCTATTATTTCTTTTTAATGAAACCTTTAAAATATATAAACAAATCTAAGCTGTTATTTTTTTTTAATGAAACCTTTAAAATATATAAATAATTTAGAATCTTTTTATAAAATAAAATTTTTAAATTATTATTCTTACTAGTTATTTAAAAAATATAAAACCATTATTAAGTTATATTAATACTTTAAAAATATATAAAAACTTTATTTACTTTAAAGAACATTTTATATTTTTTACTAACTTTTTATTATTATAGAATATCAATTATTTCTCTCCTAATCTTAGTGCGTTCCACAAACAAACAAAAAACTGGATATTTATCCCTTTCATTTTCCAATCCCATTTTTGATAGAAATATGAAAGCATTCTGCTCGGGAGTATGGTCCAAATCAGAATCCGACCAATCACAAATTACAATTTGAAGTAACGTCAATCCAAATACAATGAAATACCGTTTAAGCAAAAACAAAAGTGAGAGCAATTTCAAGGATGTTATGATTATCCTATCTGAACGAATGCACCAAAAAACAGAACCACATGAAGCCCATTTGGCTTCAATTCCAAACGCCGAAAAGCAACCCTCTAAAACATCCACCCAAGAGTCTCATTCACCGCTAATCAATGAAAGCAAACAGTTGTATGCGTCCAAAGATTCGTAATCTACATCGTCACAGATAACGACTTGTTCAAAAACTGAGATGGGATCACAGCATACCATGGCGGAACAATTCAACAAACTTGCAGCGAGTGCGTCAAAAAGTGAGAAAGAAAACCCTATACCCAATTCTTACACTCCATTCCTATTCCTATACCCAATCTTGCATAAGGAAAATATCAACGCTCCTCCCCTCCGTCTCTTCAGTCCCAACGTGGCGTCAACATCAACACTTCATAAATCATGTCATAATATAGTAAACAGTGGGGATTTCAATATAAGGCCAATGCCATTAAAATCCCAAAACAGTGCAGCCTTAGGACCTGCATCATGTCCTCTTCTCTCATGAAGGTACCCAAATGGCTCCAACAATTCAGCTGCAGCAATCTATCGAGGCTTTAACAATTCCCACAGTAACTAGTAACAACCACACTAGGCAAATTATTGGCGTGATTTTAATATCTTTTATTCCTTCGGAAAACCTAATTTTTTGGGCATTGATGATTCTGTCCTGGATGCCTTTGGAATCACGGCTCTCCAGTGAGGGGAAGTCTAAGATCCTTGGAGGAGGAGCATGCGGTGCACTGCGAGTGGAGCTGGAGATGCGGAGGAGGGGAGGCTGATTTGGATTTGTATATGAGGAGGTCTGTAGAGCTAGATCAGATTTCTCGTCTGGAATAGCTGATTATCAGATTCCTCGTCTCCAATAGCTACTACTTGACAATAATTTTTTTTTTCTATAATATTTTTGTTGTTTTGGTGTATTAATAATATTTACTACTTTTTACATTAGTTACTTCAATATTACAAACCTTACAAACGTTACATCACGTTACAAGATCTCTCCCATAATATTCACTATCACTATTATTTTTTGCAGACATGTTATAAACTTTACAAACGTTACATCACCTTACAAGATCTCTCCCATAATATTCACTATCGCTGTCACTATTATTTTTTGCTGACATGTTACAAACGTCACTAATGTTACATCATGTTACAAAATCTCTCCCATAATATTCGCTATCACTATTATTTTTTGCCGACGTGTTATAAACGTTACATCACGTTACAAGATCTCCCCATACTGCGCTGTAGAGTGCCTCTCGACTCAATGAAGAATGAAATTGGCCTCAACCAAACATGCCACGTGAAGGTCATCCAACAATAAATACATATCCAAGATAATGAGATCTTATACAATTTCAATTATCCCTTTGAAGTCAATTTCATGAAGGTTGGGGTCCCACAAATTTGGAAGAAAACCTGGAATCTTTACTTAGGAGGGGACGAACCCATACTCCAATCCATGTGCGGTTTTCACGGTTATAAAAGGGGGTTTTCACCAAAAGGGTGGCCATTATTTATGTATGATTCAAGAGGATCATTTTATAGTCTATCAAATTTAAAGTATTCAAAATGTAAAGTAAAGCTTATAGGGATGAAAAACTTGTTAAGAGATTTCTGACAAGTTTCACGCAAAAAGACCTCTGGATACAAAAGTTATAAAGGTTTGAAGTTTCGATAATTATGGTTATTAGAAAAAAATTGTTATTTTGGAAAATTACCAATGTAATGTTTTATAAAAAAGCTTGTTTCACGCAAAAAGAACTCTCTATACAAAAGTTATAAAGGGTTGAAGTTTCAACAATTATGATTATTGGGAAAAAGAGTTATTTTGGCAATTACCAATGTAATGTTTTATAAAAAAATTTGGAGTCTATGGGATTTGAACCCAAGACCTACAAGTCCAACAAAGTCTTTACCAAACTTGCCTAGCCAACACACCACATCAGTTCTTAATATGTGGATGGTACAAATAGTATATACATTTGAGTTTGAAAATGTTTGGGAGAGTGGGGGGGAGGAGAGGTGCCCTCGATCCTATGGCCAACATTGAGGACCCCCACATATATTATAATCAAACTATACACCAGAGGACCCAAAGTCGTAACCATTTCCAAAGCATAATCTGAACCATAAATTATAAATTCAAACCATATGCCAAACGAACCATGCCACCGTTTAATACTTTCCACCGAAAACAAAATTTGAACCATAAATTATAAATTCAAACCATATGCCAAACGAACCATGCCACCGTTTAATACTTTCCACCGAAAACAAAATTTAGGAGAACTCCACAAGTTTGAACCCACAACCTCCTCCCCAATTGCCAACGCTTTCAACCAACGCACCACCGATGCTTGTTGCTAAGGGATGTGGCAAATATTACATTAGAGTTTGCAGTGGAGGTTGGGGCTCCAAAAGGGCGTGTGGCCCGCGACCCAAAAACAACCTAAAAACACATATTTAAAACATGGTATTGCACGTTTTTCAAGACAGTTTTTGCACGAATCCCAATACGGTTTTGCACAGTTCCTAAGGTGGTTTCGGCATGCTTTCAAAGGTGGTATTGCATAGAATTTGAGGTAGTTTTGCACAACTACCGAGGTGGTATTGGCACGCTTCCTGAGGTGGTATTACACAGTTTCCAATGCATCTTTTGCACAAATTTTGAAGCAGTTCTGGCACATTTCCTGAGGCAGGAAAGTACAACTCGTACATGTCGTACATACAGAGCAGAGATAGTTCTCGATTAGCGTTCCATAGGTGGCCTTAGGAAAATATGGTCGAGTTTATACTCGTTTTTCTCAAAATTTCAAGAGGAATGCAGTCGTGTAGTCTGTTTGTGACTCTGACTGATAGAACTCAGAAGTGTTTCAAGAACACTCATTTTGTAAGCTTTTAAATACTTAATAAGATCGACCTTCCCATTGGAAGTGGCCTAGAGACGTAGCCTAGGAGGGATGAAATCTGTTATCAGATGTTGTCTTCATTTTATAGTTTGCATATCTATTTTATTTGCTTATGTGATTGATCTAAGAATTAGATTTTTCATCTTTTAAGGTTGTTTATTAGTAATTAACATATAAATTTCACATGCAAATTAATGGTTAAAAAGATCCTGAAGATTTTCAAATCAATGTAGTTTAAAACAAGTTTTAGACCATTGAAAAAGACCGAGTTGTTGGAGCTAGGAGGTCCATTGACTTGTATGATTAAGGGAAACATCTTCAATTATATAAAATATAATCATGTAAACGTTGGCCAATGTAACTTTCTAATAATTCAATAGCTTTAACTTTTATCCCATTAACTTTAGATCAACCATGGTGTGATCATAATTAAATCTTTACTACAGGTTATATTTTTAAGACTAGGTGTATTTTCTAAGTTTTAAAGTGAGGTTGACGGCATAGCCCTCGATCCCATCGCCAACATCGAGGACCCCCACATATATTATATTGTAATCAAACTATACACCAGAGGACCCAAAGTCGTAACCATTGCCAAAGCATAATCTGAACCATATATTATAAATTCAAACCATATGCCAAACGAACCATGCCACCGTTTAATACTTTCCACCGAAAATGAAATATAGGGAGAACTCCACGGGTTTGAACCTGCGACCTCCTCCCCAATTTCCAATGCACCACTGACGCTCGTTGCTAAGAGATGTGGCAAATATTACATTAGAGTTTGCAGTGGAGGTTGGGGCTCCAAAAGGGCGCGTGGCCCGCGACCCAAAAAGAACCTAAAAACACCTATTTAAAACATGGTATTGCATGTTTTTCAAGATAGTTTTTGCACGAATCCCAATACGGCTTTGCACAGTGCCCAAGGTGGTTTTAGCACGCTTTCAAAGGTGGTATTGAACAGAATTTGAGGTAGTTTTGCATAACTACCGAGGTGGTATTGGCACGCTTCTTGAGGTGGTATTATAGAGTTTCCAATGCAGTTTTTGCATAGTTTCCGAAGCAGTTCTGGCACATTTCCCGAGGTAGGAAAGTACATCTCGTACATGTCGTACATATGGAGCAGAGATAGTTCTCGATTAGCGTTCCATAGGTGGCCTTAGGAAAATATGGTCGAGTTTATACTCATTTTTCTCAAAATTTCAAGAGGAATGTAGTGGTGCAGTCTATTTGTGAATCTGACTGATAGAACTCAGAAGTGTTTCAAACACTCATTTTGTAAGCTTTTAAAGACTTAATAAGATCGGCCTTCCTATTGGAAGTGGCCCAGAGACATAGCCCAGGAGGGATGAAATCTATTATCAGATGTTGTCTTCATTTTATGGTTTGCATATCTATTTTTTTGCTTATGTGATTGATCTAAGAATTAGATTTTTCATCTTTTAAGGTTGTTTATTAGTAATTAACATATAAATTTCACATGCAAATTAATGGTTAAAAAGATCCTGAAGATTTTCAAATCAATGTAGTTTAAAACAAGTTTTAGATCATTGAAAAAGACCGAGTTGTTGGAGCTAGGAGGTCCATTGACTTGTCTGATTAAGGGAAACATCTTCAATTATATACAATATAATCATGTAAACATTGGCCAATGTACCTTTCTAATAATTCAATAGCTTTAACTTTTATTGCATTAATTTTATACCAACCATGGTGTGATCATAAATAAATCTTTATTACAGGTTAGATGTTTAAGACTAGGTGTATTTTCTAAGTTTTCAAGTGAGGTGAGGGTAATGAAGTAAATGTGGTACTAGGGAGAAGGTATTTATGTATTGACCATCATGGAAATGTGATTAAGTAATAGGTTTACCCTTTAGCTTCAAGATCTAGGAGTTAATTATTTTTCTTCCATTTATGTGCATCTGAAGGTAGCATATTTTTCTTAAGTTACCCTTTCCTTGTACCTCTTTTTGGAAATCCCTTTATTCATTAGCCATTTTTTGGCTTACTCTCTTCGCTTTAGTTTTGGCTTTGATAACCTTCATTTGATTCCATTTATTCCCTTTATTCTTCAATTACAATTTCAAATCATGTATTCACCCTTATGTCAAATCAACAAGATATATGACTATTGTAAATTACAAAACCATGAAAAAGTAGATAGCTAAAAATCAAATCTGCAATTTACAAAAGTATTGGACAACTAGAAAATTAATTAATGTGCATAATGATGAAGTTCATGTATATACCATAGGATTATCAAAAGGCTAGTACAATCTATAGCTCTCAAAAATTGTAGCCATGGAAAACAATGAAAACCCTA
Organism: Pseudotsuga menziesii; assembly: GCA_001517045.1. Taxonomy (NCBI): domain Eukaryota; kingdom Viridiplantae; phylum Streptophyta; class Pinopsida; order Pinales; family Pinaceae; genus Pseudotsuga; species Pseudotsuga menziesii. Next base: position 86,531 of record LPNX010999246.1, read on the forward strand.
GCTTAACCAAAGAGATCCAACAACAATGCATCACACAAACATGTCCTCTAAGGAAAGCTGACTCTTCTTCACTTCAATAAATACAACCTAGGGTTTCATTTCAAAATCCTAATCTCCAAGTCTCAAGTGATGAAACCATAACCCTAGTCTTCAATATGCTCAAAGAATCTTGATAAATCCAAGTGAATCCAAGAGAGAGAAAGAGAGATTGAGTACCAAAAAAGATCCAAGAGAAAGAGGAGAAGTAGCAAGCTCCTATTAATCATATCTCTACAGATGAATTAACAATTATGATAAGTAAAGGTTCTTCCAATATATATATATATATATGGGAGGTAAGGGAGGCCAACAATATATGTAAGGGAGGCTTATTCCCTTACAAGAAACCTACAATAACACTTTTGGGGTGCTACACTGCAAGGGTACACATATCAAGTTCCAAGGTGATATCATCGACAAGAAAGGCTCCAAATGCAAGGGTGATCGATGGGGTGTGTCCAATGCTCCTCGTATAAGCCTCCAAAGGCTACAATGAGCCTTCTAAGCCATGTATTCCACTAGGTTCATTCCCCCCACATGAATATTGAATTGCAACTCAATCATCCCTAAGTCAACTCCAAGACTCCTAACAACTAAGATACCCTATGATGTCTAAATCCCAATTCCCAATACCCTCCTTTGAGATGAAAAAACTCCTCGGAAGAGTGTTCTTGAAGCAAGTAACCATATCCATGTGGCTCATGTAGAATGTCACCAATTTTTCCTAAAGATCTCCAACGCACTAGGGAAGAATATTATGAAATAACCCAACTGAGGTCAAGTAACCATTAAGTAAGCCATCTCCAATGTGTAAATCCATCATAGACCATATCCCACGTACAATTCCATCACAAACAATCTAGAGGTATATCATATACCATGTACCCTAAATATCATGAAGCACCCTCAAACATGGCATATACACTTTTGTAGGAACCCAAAAAGATAACACCTCATGGGTCTGACATAATTCATCCCTTGGGTTCTTGTGAACACTAGTCAGGGAGGAAATTAAAAGGAAGGGGTCCAACAAAGATGCTCTAGCTACCCTATATCAATTTGATCCTATAGCCCAGCCTAGACTCATTCCTATCTACAATGACAAGACTAGACAATCCAACATAACCACCTTTGAGCCCCTAGTTAGGAATCCATATTCAAAGATGGGGCCTAAAGAATAAGGACTTCCCAAGTCAAGTTTTAAATTGTTGAGTTGCCTCTTGTTGACAATATTCGAATCACGAAGATTTCAAGTAATTCGATGTACAACAATTATGTAAGAGTTCCCCATTCAAGTGAGGCTTTTAAGACAAAGTATGAGTCCAAAATCACACAAGATCAATTTTTTTAAATGCTAAGTTAAAGGCCCTAGAGATTGAAAAATAAAAACTAGAGAACAAGTTGGATGCCTTAGGGAAGGATTCATGGTCAACTACAAAAGTTGTCTCCCTCCTTAAAGAGAACGAAGACATGATTAAATCCTTAGAGAGTAGACAAGCAACACTAGTTTTTTGTTTGACCTAAAAAATGGTGGAGAATAAATTATAATTGATGAAGCCAAATATATAAGGAATTAAAATGTTGTCTTCCATTCTAAAAACCAATCCTTGGAAGAAAGGGTGGTATTTTTGGAAGTTAAGCCAAGGAAACAGAAATATCCATGCAGTCGAATGAGGCCCATGACCAAATCAAGACTACAAATCATGAAAACACTGAGCTGAAAATGGACAAAGCCTTCTCCCATACAGGGATTCTTGGGATTGAAGATGAAAACATCATGCAAATTTAGCAAAAGGTTGAACAAATCCTTAGGAAAGTTGAGGACTATAAAGAAAATGTGACTTGGGGAGTTTGGTCAAGGAAACTAGCGCCTAGAGTCTAGTTGATAAGTGGAAATAGAACCTAAAAAAGCAAGTGCATAAGCTAAAAGAATCATTAAAGAAGTAGCATGAGGAGAAGAAATATGCATTGGGACATGTAGAGTAAAGGAATGTCTAGAAGGCCATGTATGATGAAGCCTTAGCAGATGCTAGATTGTAGGTGACCATGAAATTCATAAAAAGTATGATTTAGGATTATGTATTTAACGAGTACACTCCCAGAATTAGAGATTTCTTGCAATACTAATTGGAATGTGATACTCTTCACGGGAAGGTAATATGTCAATGAAACCCAAAAGGAAGTTGACCACATTTTGGTGGTAGAGACACTTGACTTGTTGTCCTCAACTATGTTGTTGGATGGAAACCATAAGTGAAAGGACATGACACGGTTAGAGGATCAACTCCTTGCTTTCCATTAAACTTAAGGATTGTGTTCAAAGGTAACTTAGTTGGCATTATTGGGCCATGCAAGGTGTTATGTTGAAATATTGTAACTTCAAAGAATATTCTCTCTATATATATTTTGTGGTCCCCGATGGTTCTACCGGGAGTTTCACTTGTATTTCTTTATACCTAGATGTTTCTAATCAGGAGAACTAATAAGAGTCATGAGGAAGTCCCCTCAAATTGTAAGTTGGGTCATTAGTACCCCAGTTGTGGTTACTCGAGCCTACAAGATTAAATTAGGATTACTCGAGCCTACATAACTGAGTTAATTATTAAGTGAACGAAAGAATATAAATAGAGGTATGGCACTCTTCATTTGGAACACACACACTCACTTGTGTAGCACATTAGTGAGAGAGAGCGAAGTAGTTGGAGAAGGAGGAGGATCAGTCTTTTGGTTTTACCTTTCATCTTTTTGGGGAATCTATATTGAGGAAGCTTTTGCTGGGTTTTTCCCTTTAGGGTTTTCCCAGGATAAATCTGTGTCGTTCTTGTGATACAGTTTCTTTCAGTGATCCTATTTATATGCTTTTGTTATGAAATTGAAATTAAATGCTGATGATCTAGCTTATCATATGGAATTATAACATGGTATCAGAGCTAGCCTGAATAGGACAGCTTTCACAAGGTGAAATAGCCCTCTCTCTCTCCCCGGAAGAAATTAGGGTTTCGAGAAAAAAATTTGTTTTCAAAAAACTGCTTGCATAGAAAGTTGTGCCCGCCCAGAGCACATCTATTGAGCCTGGAATCGAAGTTTTTGGGTGAGTGAGTCCCCGGGAAATTCAAACCCTAGTTTGACAGTTGCACCAGAAATCTGCTGAACCAAAAAACAGTTGGAAGATGCAGAAGCTGAATCTTGCAAGTCTGATTTGGAAGGTGAAGACTTTAGATCTCCAGAAACCAAGCACACCAGTCAACTCACCTCAGTCAAGCACATCTCCTGGTAAGTTCAGTTTCTCATTCCGTAGAATTTCAATTTTTTGTGATATCCAGACAAGATGGCCCCAAGCACTAAGCTTGAGGACAAGCTAGAAGGCATATAGAATTTCTAAGCATGGAAATAAAGGATTGGTCTCATTCTCCAAGAGAATGATCTTGATAAGTATATCAAAGAGGAAGTTGCAGAACCTGAAGAAGTTGAAGCCAAAGAGAAGCACAAGAAGGATATGATTAGGGCACAAAGGATTATTGCTGACTCTATCAAGGATCACTTGATCCCTCAAGTGTCATCCAAGAAGACTCCAAAATAAATGTATGATGCCCTATCCAAAATGTATGAGGGAAGAAACATCAACAGAAATATGAATCTAAGAGCTCAATTGAAGAGCACCAAGATGAGTCATGGAGAATCCATCCAAGACTACTTCACAAGGGTTTCTCAAATTAAAGAACAACTAGAAGCTATTGGAGACAAACTTGATGAAGATGAGATGGTTATGACTGCTCTCAATGGTCTCACTAGACCCTGGGAATCATTCATTCAAATGATGTGTGCCAGGAAGGAAAGCATGAAGTTTGATGTGGTATGGGAAGACTACATTCAAGAGGAGACTAGAGTGGCAAATAGAGAAGCCTTACTAAAAGAGGATGATCAAGCCATAGACACTCATACCAAGAGAAGAAGAAATCAACCCATCTTCAATAAGGGAAACCACAAGGAGCATCAACCTCCCAGAAGATTCCAAAGATCAAGAGAAAGTCTATCAAATAAGGACTACTTTGGTTTTCAATGTTTCCATTGTGACAAGATAGGACACATTGCCAGAAATTGTCCTATGAAGAAGCAAGAATATAAGAAGAGGATCAACAACAACAAAAGACACTATGCTCATCCAGCTAAAGATGAGGATGAAGAAGAAGAAGATGAAGGACCTCCAAGAAAGCAAGCAAGAGAAGAAGATGCATAAGAGTATGTACTATTCTCTGCTCTCTCTGGGTCTATAACACCTGGAGAAGACACTTGTCTTATTGATAGTGGTGCTTCAAAGCACATGACAGGAGAAAAGAAAACTTTGTCCAAACTTGAAGAAAAGAGCTCTCCTCAGAAAGTATCCCTAGGAGATGACTATCAATATCCTATCAAAGGAGTTGGTGAAGCAAGCTACAAACTTGATTCAGGTAATCCCCTAAAGATGAAAGATGTATTATATGTACCTGGCCTGAAGAATAATTTACTTTCTATCTTAGATTTAGATAAGAAAGGATTCAGAGTTGCTTTCATAGATGGTCAAGTACTCATGTGGCCCAAAGGAAAGAATATTGAAGATGCAATCATCATTGGTGAAGAAGAAGGAGGCTTGTATAAACTAAAGGGGCACTCAGAAACAACCTTTGTTCATGGGTCCACTGACCCTAGTGAACTATGGGATAGAAGGCTTTCCCACATTAATTATAAGGCTCTACCTCATGTGAACAAAGTAGTGACGGGATTACCAGACATGAAGATCAAACATGAAGGCATTTGCAAGGGATGTGTGAAAGGAAAGAATATCAAGAATCCATTTCCGAAGAGCGAAACAAAAACAAAAGGTATGTTGGAATTGATTCATTCAGATGTGTGTTGTCCAATGTCTTCCACATCCTTGAGTGGCTTTGAATATTATATTACATTTATTGATGACTATTCAAGAAAGACTTGGATATACTTCTTGAAAGAAAAAAGTGAAGTGTTTGAGAAATTCAAAGAATTCAAAGCCTTGATAGAGAATCTTTCAGACAAGAAAATAAAGACACTCCGATTAGACAATGGTGGAGAGTATACCTCAAAAGAGTTTGAAGCCTTTTGCAAAGATGCAAGAATCAAGAGGGAACTAACTACTCCCTACAATCCTCAACAGAATGGGGTTGCAGAAAGAAAGAACAGAACCATCATGGAGGCAGTGAAGACAATGATATATGATCAAGATCTTCCAATGCATCTATGGGCAGAAGTAGCAAGAAGAGATGTTCACGAGAAAGAAGCCTGAGGTAAGTCACCTCAAAAATTTTGGTTGTCCAGTATATTCTCATATACCAAAAGAGAAAATAACCAATTTAGACCCTTCCAGAAAGAAGGGGATATTTGTTGGATATTGTGAAGTATCCAAAGCATTCAAAATTTACATTCCTGGATTCCATCACATGGAAACCAGTCGAGATGTGACATTCGATGAAGAGGCATCCCTCAAGAGATACAGGAAGTGCCAACATGAAGAAGTGTATGAGGAAGAGGCACCTCCCAGAAATTAAGAAACTACATGTCTCCCTGAAGATGAAGCTCCTGAAGAACATGACATGGCAGAACCACAAGAACCTCCTATGATGGAGATATCAAGAAAGAGAAAGCCTACTTGGGCAAGAGAGATTATACAAGAAGCAGAAAGGTATGGAGCTCCTGAAGGCTCCACATGGGTAAGTAAGAATCCTAAGACTTTTTCCAACTGTGTAGCTTTGATGTGTGATCTTGTATATCAAGAACCTACAAACTACGAAGAAGTGATACATAAGAAATAATGGGTAGAAGTAATGACTGAAGAATACCAGTCAATAATGAAGAATGATGTATGGGATATAGTTCCCAAACTAGAAGGAAAAAGTGTAGTATCCTCCAAATGGATCTACAAGATAAAACATGCAGTTGAAGGAAGTATCAAGAAGTATAAAGCAATATTTTTGGCTAGAGGTTTCTCTCAGAAAGAAGGAATTGATTATGAAGAGACTTTTGCACCTGTAGCATGGTATACTTCAATTAGAGCTATCATGGCACCCACATCCATGATGAAGTGGGACTTACACCATATGGATGTGAAGACAACCTTCCTGAATGGTGTGATTGAAGAATAAGTATACATAGAGAAGCCACAAGGATTTGAAGTTGAATACAGATGAACTCATGTATACAAGTTGAAGAAGGACCTGTATGGCCTGAAGCAAGCTCCTCGAGATTGGTATGGAAGGATAGATAGTTTCCTGACAAGCATGGGATTTTCCAAGAGTAAAGTCGATCCTAACCTTTACCTTAAGGTTATAGAAGATGAACCTGTCATACTATTACTATATGTGGATGATTTATTTCTAACAGGGAATGAGAAACAGATTATGGAAAGCAAGAAGAAACTCGCCGAAGAATTTGAAATGAAAGACCTTGGGTTAATGCATTACTTCCTAGGTCTGGAAGTATGGAAAAGTTCAGAAGGAATCTTTCTCAGCTAGGGAAAGTATGCTGTAGAGATATTGAAAAGATTCAATATGTTGGAATGCAAAGCCATGGCCACGCCCATGGATTCCAACCTGAACTTATTAGTTGATGACTCATCAGAGTTAGTGGATGTGACTCAATACAGACATATTATTGGGTCGTTGATGTATTTAACAAATACCAGACCAGACATTTGTTTTGTTGTGAACACCTTGATTCAATATCTAGTTCAACCTAGACGGGTTCACCTAATACCTGCAAAGCATGTGATGAGATATTTGAAAGGGACTATAGACTTTGGTCTATACTATGATGGAAGCCATGAGTACAAATTGTATGGCTACACGGATACAGATTGGGTTGGAAGTGTCTCAGACAGGAAAAGCACATCAGGTGGATGTTATAGTCTGGGATCTGCTATGATTTCATGGTTTAGCAAGAAACAGTCTAGTGTTGCTCTTAGCATAGCCGAAGCAAAATATATAGCATCTTGCTCTGCTAGTTGTGAAGCCATATGGCTTCGAAAGCTGGTGTAAGGGTTATTCAACCTAGAGTTGGATAGTACCGTGATTCTATGTGATAACCAAAGTTGTATAAAGATGACAGAGAACCCAATGTTCCATGAAAGATCAAAGCACATAGAAATCCGGTACTTCTACATTCGAGATATGATGAAGAAGGGAGCCATAAAGCTCCAGTATATGAGTAATGATGAACAAGTTGCTGATGTGTTGACGAAGCCTTTATCCTGAGTAAAGTTCGAATAATTTTGTGACAAGATTGGTGTTTTTTAGAAAGACCTTCCTCGAAAGGGGGAGCAGTGATGTAGTAGTGGGATTGTATCATCCTTGGGAACTTTACCTAAATTGATCTGGTGACCTCGGTCCTCGAGAATGAAGAGGGATTTTATCATCCCGGGACATCTGTCCATAATGGATCTGGTGACTTTGGTCCTTGAGAATGTGGTGGGATTGCATCATCCCTGAACTTCTGTTCAAAATGTATCCGGAGGCTTCGGTCCCCGTGAGTGTGGTGGGATTGCATCATCCCTGAACTTCTGTTCAAAATGTATCCGGAGGCTTTGATCCTCGTGAGTGTGGTGGGATTGCATCATCCCTGAACATCTGTTCAAAATGTATCCAGAGGCTTCGGTCCTTGTGAATGTGGTGGGATTACATCATCCCTGAAATTCTATTCAAAATGTATCCAGAGGCTTCGGTCCCCGTGAATGTGGTGGGATTGCATCATGCCTGGACTTTAAGTCCAAAAGTGATCCAAATACTTTTTTGTCTTTGAGCTATGGATTGCAGGTTGTTGCTGATGATGATGATGTTACTGATCGAAAGATCAGAGTGTGATGATGATGATGTTACTGATCGAAAGATCAGAGTGCGATGGTGATGATGTTATTGATTGAAATATCAGAGTGTGATGACGATGACGTACTGATCGCTAGATCAGAGTATGATGATGATGATGATGATGTACTACAATGATGATGATGTTGATCGAAAGATCAAAGTGCTAATGATGTTGCTGATTGAAAGATCAAAGTGCTGTTGATGATGATGTTGTTGATTGAAAGGTCAAAGTGCTGCTGATGATGATGTTGCTAATCGAAAGGTCAAAGTACTGATGATGATGTTGTCAGTCAAAGTGTTGTTGTTGCTGAAGACTGAAGATTGAGGATGAAGACTATATGATGTTGAAAAGCTTCCAATGATTTATAGATGTGTCACCCTGATGATGTTGAGGATGTCCTCTCTCTCCTATTGTTGTTGTTGTTGATGTTGTTGTAGAATACCCTTCTCGTTAAGGGGGAGTGTTGAAATATTGTAAATTCGAAGAATATTGTATATATATATATTGTGGTCCTCGATGTTCCTACCGGGAGTATCACTTGTATTTATTTATACCCCAATGTTTCTAATCAGGAGAACTAATAAGAGTCATGAAGAAGTCCCCTCAAATTGTAAGTCAGGTCATTAGTACCCTAGTTGTGGTTACTCGAGCCTACATAACTGAGTTAATTATTAAGTGAACGAAAGAATATAAATAGAGGTGTGGCGCTCCTCATTTGGAACACACACACTCACTTGTGTAGCGCATTAGTGAGAGAGAGAGAAGTAGCTGGAGAAGGAGGAGGATCAGTCTTTTGGTTTTACCGTTCATCTTTTTGGGGCATCTATATTGAGGAAGCTTTTGCTGGGTTTTTCCCTTTAGGGTTTTCCCAGGATAAATCTGTGTTGTTCTTGTGATATTGTTTATTTTAGTGATCCTATTTATATGCTTTTGTCATGAAATTGAAATTAAATGCTGATGATCTAGCTTAGCATATGGAATTTTAACATGTTAACACCCAAATTGTATGTAAACAGAAAACATCCCAACCCACTAGCATAACCTAGGTGGCAGGAAATAAAGGTTTCCTGTCACTATCACCTCAACTCACAACTTGTCACGTCAGGATTTGTCTTTAAACCTAATCCTAGGGTGGTATCCCATTAGATTAATTATTTATTTAATTCTAGAGAAAATATATGACAAAATTAAATTAATCTAGAGTATAATTTGCTAAGCACAATATATAATGTAAATTTAACTCAGCACTTATAGAAAACTTAAACAACATGTAATATAATCATTGACAATAGATGTTCAAACTTAGCTAATTAATTTGCTTGTAGTATTCAGTAGCAATATTAAATTGATCAATATTAATAATTCCCAAGATATTCAATATGAACTAAAGTAATATGAATAAGACCAATAACCAATCACAAGTAATATATAGAAATCAACAATGTGATTTAGAAATAACTCTTAATTATCCCACTAAATCAATATTATCTTGTCAATTAGACACAATAACCATTGACTTAGCAAAAGTAGCAATATTAGATAAATCAAAATGCCAAGACACGATCAATAACACTTAGATTATTAGGTTTTAGTGATTAGGGATCGAAATATTTAGTGGTTAAAACCATTGGATATTTCCTTCTTGTCTTTTTTTATTAATTTCTTTAGCATAGACAAGGGAAATCAATTCTAGAAATTACAAAAAATAGAAAAAATGCAAAAAAATCTAGAACTATCAAAGCTGGGAAAACTACTAAAAATAGCACTTCAACTTGTGAATTTTTTCCCAACTAGTTATTGGAAATTAAGAGTTATATATTGTGGAAAATTGTATATATTTACATCAAAATATTTCTTCCAAATTTAAGATAAAATAGTGAGTTTTCCAGAATTACTATATCTAGAAATTGGAAATTTCAGAATGCATAAATTGAAATAATACTTCAAGTAAAATTCAACAAAATTGTCTAATCGGAGATGAAGACTAAAGTTTTGAATCTATATGATATTCAATGAGGTATAAGTTTTATTTAATTTTTTCTAATTTTTATTTTTATTTTTTATGGAAAGAAAAATATGAAAATAAAAGAGCAAACAATAAAAATATTTTCCATAATTTTTTTTATGTTCATTTTCCTGAAATAAAATTTATCTAAACTATTACCAAGGATTACTTAGCAAATTCTGAATTTTAATAATTTTTCTATGAAGAGAAAATTCAAAAATAAAAGATCTATTCAAAATTTACTAGTATATCTAAGTGAAATCTAAAATATGTTTTTTAGATTTTCATTTAGGATTACATTTCACCAACTAAAAAAGATTAAAAAAGATTTAATTTTGTTTTTTATCGATGGTTGCAAGAGAAATAAGAAATACAAGTACCTTACCTTTTTTCGAGGGGGCCATGGTGTCAACTAAGAAATTCTCCAATGGGCTTGTTCCACAAAGATGACCTAGGAAGAATAAGTGCTCAAGGCCTGCAACCCTTCATATATGTATTAGAAGCTACAAAATGCAAATCACAAAGGGAGGATAAAGTCCTCCTCTATCTCTTGCTTAAGTGAAACCCCACACTAGAAGAGGTTAGAATTGCCACATTTGAATTAAAACTCCTACAATGAAAAACCACCCTCTATGAAAGAATTTCAATTGAACCTAAGATAAATATTTGTCGTAGATCCATCTAGTTAGACAATATTGCCCATAAAGTAGTTCAAGAGAAATAGAACACAATGCTAGCACAATGCCACCTCCAATAGAAGAACCATGAATAAGAAAAATACCATCAACCATCAGAGGCTCCAAGATATGACCTCCAAAGCCAAAGAAATTTTTTATTATAGAATTTTTTGTCGCCTTTCTCACACCTAGGGTTTTAGAGCAACATAAATCTTCAAGCTGCTAGGTGTGTCCTTGGGGGAAAGTCTCGAGTCAAGTATTGTCTCTTTATCTTGACAAAGCCTAGGGGGTGGTCCCTAAGAAAGAGTTTAACTAAGGCTCTTTTTGTTTTAGTCGTTAATGATGAAAGTAATTTTTTAAGGATTTTTTAAACTAAAATACTGAGGCAATATTGTTGCAAATATAAATAAATATTTCACCAGCATATATAAACACATACAGATTAGCAAGAATAAAAAAACTGATGATAAACGACAATAAAATGTTGCAAAATTATATCAGTGCCAATGGAGTTAACATAAAGAAATGATGTTGCTGAAAAATGAAATGTTTTGCAATGCGTCTTGGTCATTTTTAATTATTGAATTATGAGTTGAGTTATGGAAAGGGGATTCTCGATATACTGTAGAGTACTGAGAATATGTCTGGAATATGACGAAGGTGGTTCTTCACTTAGAAATGTGGGCTGAATCGGAATCTCTGAGAGGTGTCCAACACTACACCAACAAGAGTGTAGCCTGACATTATCCCAAGGCCACTATTCAGTGGTTCTTGCTTCCTTTAAATAATTTTCCCATGATTGTCAAATTCCGTTACATCAGATTTTCGTAATGTTCTTGGGAGTTGCTTTTATTAATGAATTGTTAAATTAATGTGTAGAAATTAGAAAATGTTGCAAATCGCTTTTGATTCCCCAACGACTAGGCAAATCCCGTAGAGGGAAAGAGCATACACAAGGTTAATGAAAATATGTTTTTTCCAATTAAAAAAAGAAAAGAGTTTGGAAAAGCAAATAAACTAGTGACAGATTGAAATAGAAAACTATGCGTCACTTTTTTTTATCTTCCACCAATAATCAGAAAAACCTTTGGTGGGTGGCGAGATCATACTTCGTGGCAACGATTTGGGTATGAAATTATTACTTTATTCTAAGATGAAATAAAAACAAATTAATCAACCTATTCATCCTTTCTAAAAGGAAGATTGTGTGCATGTGTTGGTTAGTAAAAATCAAACCATAAAGATCAATGCAAATCCCCCAAGGGGGGATGGAGTGTGGCCGTTGTGTATCCCACTTGATTTCTTTGCTATTGAACTTTACTGTTGGAAAGGGGTTTGAAGGATCAAAGTATGGGAATTAACAAAAGAAAAGGAAATCGCGGTATCAACAAGTGAAGGAAAAGTCAAACTCGACGAAAGAGGATATCGAGAAGTTTGTAATTTTGGTCAAGCTAGTTAGGAAGTCGGTTATGTGGACCATTTTTGTAACGAATTATCAAGCCTATAAATAGAATTAGAATTGTAAAGAGAATCATCAGGATTAAGTAATTATTGATAGAGGAGGATATGCTTGGTAGATCATTCGATTAGTTCTATTGTATTGACTTGTCGATGAGTGTATTTCTGGTCTGAGGCTAATTGACCAAGGAATGCTTGTATTTTGCGATGCGTTTTTGGAATAATATGAAGATGATGTTGATGATGCAATTTTCTTTTGTGCTTGTGTTTCTATGAATATTATGAACTGTATGAGGATGCGATCTATGAATTTATATGCTTAAATATAAATGATGTGAAGCCTTGCAGGGTTCATTGGGTTAATACATGTTGATGTCTTTGTTCATATAACTTTGAGTTGATATGAAATATGTTATTGCAATGTCCATGTTGATATACAATCTGAATAAGAATGATTGTGAATACTAGGTAGATCTGATTAATGTTAAGTAGATTTGATGAACTATATGCTTAAACCCTGGATCTCTAGGTGACATTGCGATAGAGTAAGAGATAGTGTAGAATTCCTCTTCCATCTATGAAAACATGGTTCCTGCATCCCTCCCTCAGAAATCTCAGGTGATACTGCATCTGCTTCACAGGTGTTGCTGGATAGGGTAAAACCTATCAGGTGTAACGTCCTTGACCCTCCGACCGGTGAAGAGGATGCTACCATGTCATTAAATATCTGGGCAACTAGCCCCATGAACATGTACATACATATAAACTAAAATAAAAATGCTTAAAACATAAAACCTGCTAAGATGCATAATCATTCATATACACAGCGGAAGCAAACATACATTCATTCAGGAATTCAACATGTTCATTATAATCCATTTAAATAGTAATATAAATGTAAGACAAATTATTCAGGATACTTATCTTATAAAGAACTTGTCCCGCAACCAGCTACATCGCTGCAACGTTCCGCCCAACCATAGGCCAGTGTGCTCCTTAATCTATCAACAACACTGCCACCCTTGAGCTGGGCATGATTCCCCAAGGAATAAGGAACAAGAAGGCTTACACATAGCCAAGGATACACAAAAAATCCAAGCCAACACAATTGGGTTTATCAGGCAAACAACATATCAGCCAAGCCAACACAGTTGGGTTTATCAGGCCATCAAGGAGTTGGGAAAGGCTAAATGCTAAGCTGGTGAGATCCCTGAAGAGATAAGGACACCTACACCAGAACTAGCCTAACTTATAAAACACCCACACACACCCAACACAAGGAAATCAGTCCCTTCTCTGCTACACAATCCCTCAGGCCCTGACCTCCCTTCTAGTGCTATTCAGGGGTTGTGGAAAAGAAAGCCAACCCTCTAGCTCTGTCTGTGTGGTTCCCAAACACACCTGGTTTGTCAAGCAAACCAATCCCTCATTCCCACTCTGACACATTCCGAAGACCAACCATTGCATGCATGCAGCCAAACAAACAATTCACAGCTTGGACAGGGGAAACCAAATCCTGAGTCATTCTTGGCCCTATTGTGGCCAAAACGACTCAACAATAACCTACAGTAGCTCAAAATGTTAATGAGGCCACAACCAACGATCAATGAGGGGAAACCACAACAATCCACAGATCTTGGGAAGAACGACAGCAACCACAGTTCAGGGGAAGAATAACAGCTCGATCTCACAATGAAACCACAGGAACATTACACAGTTTGAAAATGGAGAAGTAGATTCCGTTCTCAGCCTGGACAGGGGAAAAAACAATGCATGCTGCCCCTAGTCGATGAGGAAAACACACATACACACCGTCCCTAAGCGTGAATGGCTCTGCGTAGGAAAATCATGGGTGATAGTGAAAAAAGGCCCCCAGCTTGCTGTGTGAGTAAAAGAACGCAGAACCTTGGCGTGAGAAGGTGAACCAAACATTTGCGTGAGAGTGAACAGAACGATGGAGAGAATGGGAGAGTGGAAGCATCCCCTCCTATTTTCCTTTTCCCACGTGAATGGAACAACCCAGCTGGTGGAGTGTGCGTGTGGGAAAACCTGCCACCCACCACTACCCAGCATTAATTTCCCCAACTAACAAAAGGAGTTTTAAAAGGGTGGTTGACACATGAATTCTCCCACAGGTTCAAGGTTTAACATTTCTCCCCCCACCTTATCCTTAGGAAAATCATTCCCTTTTCAATATAGTTGCATTAACATAGGTGGTTGGGGATTATTTAATTAAAAGCATAATTACATGATGCCAAACTAATATGTATCGTATATCATGATATACCATCGGCAACAATTCCAATCACCGAAACATAACACAACCAAATCGATGGTGGGGCTTTTGCCTTTAGCTCCGCACCATGATTATTTACAATATATATATA